>JASANH010000133.1:0-43943 GCA_030248295.1 Mesodorylaimus sp. YZB2_4
AGTTGGCTGGGCTCCCTCGACGACGCATGCTTGCGAATACGTTTCTGTAAGTGATTGAGTATCTAACGTTAATGCAATGACCACTTCCGAGCCCACCCACACTCAACAACGTATGTCTGGTAGTCATGGCCCAGGATCGACAATTCGCTCATCGCAGTGGCGGTCACTTCTAGTTGAATCAGAGGTTACTGTCGCTGTAAAGAGGAATTGTGCATTTAGACACGGCCAAGTTTTTACGCGTGAGCATGTGGATGATACTTACCGTATGTATGTGTGCTGGAAAGATGAAGTAGTCGCGTATCGACGAGACATCATGTGCACTGGCTCACGTTGTTAAATAATGCAGTGTCGATTAGGGTATGTGCTGTAGTGGCAACTAAATCAGATACTCCTCTAAAGTCCTTTATCTTTAGCCCGGGTTTATGGTTCGCACTGGTTTCCCTTTGAATATCAGGGCGCTAACTTTTACCTCGTTCAGTGTAAAGTGTCAAAGGCAACCTGAAGTCCAACGTCTACCAATTTCCCCCTCCCACCTTTTGTCATTCAGCTTTGTGCGGCGGTGCCATAGAAATCTTGTTTCTCCGGAAAGTAAAGTCCCACAACAACATTCGTTGGAAACCACGTCGGCGGCAATGCGTTCGATGACCTTCCCTCTGATGATCTTGTTCACGTTGCCATTGGTGATTGATGCTTCGAAAGTCTCGGCCAAGATGGATCTCGTCGTGGTCACGGCGCAGGGGTATGTGAGCGTGCCGGGCAGTGGAACGCAGGTCCTCGAAGGCCGAAACGAAAGTTTCGCGGTCAACAAAGCCTACGTGGAACTGGCTCAAATGTTCGAAGTCAATTCAAGCAAAACTCGGTTGGGCATCGCCACAGAAATGGCATCGAACACCACTGACGTAGACTTGCAGATTAGTGAAAAAGTCCTGCTTAACATAACAACTGACGAAGTGGCATTCAAGACTAGACTCTACTCAGCAATTGGAAAGCCAAGGATATTGGCATCCATCCTGGAACAGGTAACACTATTCATAGGCACCACGGCAAACGAACAATCGAGGCCATAAGCAAACGAATGTTCATCGATGATCCATCGCGAGCCAAAGTTGTCGTCGTGGCAATCACGGTCGGAGACACGTAAGGCAGGTCTGAAGCAGCTGCGCTACGCGCCCAGAATGCCTTCCTGTACACCATCGTCCGAAATACATCTCTGCACGACAAACACTACGCGGATGCAATTCAAGCAGCTCGAAATGTCGCTGGCTACGAGGACAGGGTGTTCTATGTTACGGGCTATCGCTACGCGGATGCGAACCTCAGCAGCGTCATGGTCAAGGTGAAGGACGCCATCATTCGCGACCTGTGCGGGTGGACAAGCAAGTGTCGCTTCCCAGACAGCAAACGGAGCAATTGCGAGTTCTAAGTGTGGCAGATGTGGCCCCTAAGCTACATCGATCAGGAACTATGCAAGCCACTGAAACCAACTGGCAGCTGCTCGATCGAAGACTGCGAGGGCACGTGCAACACTGAATGGCCGTGGGAGACGTACCCGCTCCCCAGCTGCAGCGACACTGTGTGCGGCCCAAACACAACTGTCAAGCGAAACGGCTCGGCGCCAGACGACATGGACGACATGGAACACTGCCAATCCGTGTTCATGTGCGGCAAATGCCCTGGAGTCTCAACGACGGGGGACGTCACAACGACGGAGAGCGTCTCAACGACAGGGGTCGTCTCAAAAACGAGAGACTCCTCAACGATGGGGAGCGTCTCGACAAAGGAGATCGTCTCAACGACTGACGCCATGTCTTCGACGGGAGACAGCTCCTCAATGAAGGACATCTCCACAACGGGACAAGTCACAACAAAAGGGGAAGTCACAGCAGCAGGGCAAGCAAAGAAAGAAGAAGTCATCGATGTGACGATCATCGCAGTCGCAGTCGTCGTTGTCGCCCTGCTCATCGCCCTGGCCATTGCAATCGCGGTCGTCATCGTGGTCAGGAAACGCACGGCCAAGAAGAAAGAGGCCTCAGTTAAAACCCAGAAGATGGTGGGCACAGTCAAAGTCCAGAAGGGACACAATGCCAGTGCCACGCGCACACACTTCGGCGAACAAGGCGGTGCTGAAGCGAGCATGGGCGCTGATCTCCTGTCGAGCAAAGAGTCTGATGCGCTGTCCGCCAAGTCGTCATCCAAGGGGAGCAAGAACCCCACGTCCTCGAAACTCAAAGGACCAATAAAAAGTCGACGAAATCGTCCGCGGAGTCGAATAAGCAGAATTCAAAGAGTTCGCCAATGCAGAACTCTGTTGGCTCGTCGAAAAAATTGGCTGGCACCAAAAAGTGACTGGCTGAATGACGTTTGGTGCTGAAATGCTCTGGTGTTCAAGCTTTACCAAGATGTGTTCCTTTTCGTAAATCTACTAAAAACGCCAAAATTTTCATAACCATCGCGCAAATTCTCTTTGAAGCCTCAAGCCCCAAGCAGCCAAAGGCCGACTTGACTTGGCTTCGTGATGATTGTGTATCACCCGGTCGACTGTCTTAGGTGGCTGGCGGCCTGTCTCACTTGGTCTCTTTCTTACTCGACTGACTGTCTAGGTGGCCATCTAATGAGTGCCTGATCTTTCTTTTGACCCATCCTGGTCGGTGAAGGGAAATGTCGATTTTTGGCCCTTCACCCAAGGGCTAGGGGCTCGTTAGTTGACCCTATCTTGCCATCGACTAGGGTCCATCCGGGATGCATGCTGGGCAAGGGCGTGTTAGTCGCAACCCCGCGATGTCGGTGGCTACACCTTGGGGCAACCATACCTAGCCCGTGCCTCGTGAGGGGCCCTGGACTAGAAAGGCTTTCACCCCATAAGGCCTCTCCTCGTTTATCGATCCCGGAGGGATGAAGGGTGAGTCGCCCACCGCCAGGCGTTCAAGGGGCACAGAGAACATCACCAAGTTCTCATAGTCAGACGGCCAGAGTTGAACTCAAAGCCGACTGGTTTCCAGCTCTGCCGAGCAAACTGTGGCACACGCCTTTCATCGTTACACCACTGAGGCGGCTGTATGCCTGATCTTGAGAGGTGACCGACTAACTCACAGGGTCGACTAATGTGAGTTGGTCGCTTGGGTCTCGCTTGGCCGAATAGAAATGTTCCAGCAGTTAAGGCTTGTGCAGATATGACTTGTTCCCGTCGAAAGGAGGTATGTTTGCTTGCAGAGGGGACTTGGACACCACTCGGGAAAATGTCCGCAGCGTCGAACACAACAGCAAGGATTTATCACGGAGTACAGGACTGATCACGTGGCGCGATTCCAGGGAATGAATGATTTTCAGAAGCACATTTGAAACAAAGTGCGTATTGGGCCGGTTACGGCCAACTGGGCGCTGGCCAACTGGACGTTAGACTTACTAGGCGCTGGTCAAATAGGCGCCGTTAAATTAGGCGCCTGGCCATCTTGGCGCCAGGGCAGTAAAATAGCGCAGAAAGAGTCAAGTGAAACTCGACGCGTGGCAATTAAAACTTCTTTTTCGTTTAATGTCACTCGTGAGCACACCTTTACATTTGTGCACATTATTGCGCAAACGACCGACATACGTATTGGTGAACCAGCCGATAATCTCCTCTGGAACGGATTCAACTGACGTGACCATTCTTGCTTGAAGAGAGAACTCAGCGTCTGTGCTGTAACGGCCCAGAAGATGCGAAGATGCCAAATGCTTTCGCAAGTTTTGCACCAAGTGAAAAAAATACCCCCTGATTCCGGCATCTGGGTACTCGATGCGCAGAGCCTAATGAATAGCGAGCTCATAATCCACATTCATCGCTTCGGGACTAAAAAGCGGCCACGCTTCACGAATCATGCGAAATAACTTTGAATAGGTTTCCATCGAGGCAGAACATGACTGGGAACACAAATCCCCTGGCTCTTATAGCAAGAATAGCGAAAATTTGTCTAAATAGAGGTGGTGACAGAAGAAAAGTACCGTCCATGAATACTTCTTTCATTTGATTGCTCCACGTCTCATTGTATGCTCGGCCAAAAATCAAAATACGTTGCTCATCTTCAACTCCAGAATCAGAAAAAAAATAGTTCGTTCACACCAGGTTTTGATTCGTAGTTGTCTTGCCGATTTTGTGGATTTGGATTCGCAGGCTGGTCATTGTGGCGCTTCCGGTCAACCAGCTTTCGAGTCGCATTCGTACTGGGAAATTGACCCAAAGCTGCGATGGAGTCACTTTGAATGGCTTCAGCTCGGATTCGGGCAGGATTCTCCATCGTGACTTCAGCGCGTCGCTTGATACTCCCTACAATCTTTAGGACTTCGACTCGCGTTGCATCCATCACCAGCAGCTGAGCAAGAATGATTCGTTCTGAGGGAATGAAATGTTCCATCCTGACGTGTCCAAATTTGACCTTTACAACCGATGCTCTTCTTTTCGCACCTCCAATAAATTAATGTGGTGTCTGAGCTTTCCTTTTCCTTTACATAAATATATCCGCTGTGATCATATAAAGCGCGCTGCGATTCAATACTAGTCATGGTAAAAGGCAAAAGTTCCGACCGCAGCACGAGTGATGGCCACACATAGGCTAATTATAAGTCAAGTTGCCGCTCAGTCAATTTGTACACAGCTAGGTCAGCGCCCAATGGGCCAGCGCCTACATGGTTCGGCGCCCAGCTGAAATCGCCAACTTGGACAGCGCCTAGTTGACGTAGCGTCCAGTCGGCGGCGCCCTGATGGCAGCACCCAGTTAGGGTGTACCGATATTGGGCTGCTAATGTATTCTTACACGATTGGTGCTCTTATCGTTGGACGATGAAGTGAGATGGTCGGTCATCGAATCCGCTTACTAAAGGGATGACGTTGTCCTCGAATGATACCAGTGAGAATTTGACTCGTAACTCTGATTATGAGCAGAAGAAAGGGAGCATGAATGCAGGATATTGATCTCATCTCTCATTACACTAGAGGGGCTGAGGAAAAACTGCGCAACAGTTAGTTGTTTGCCAGGCGTTATTGGAAATGCCATTAGCTTAGAATGTCGGATCGAATAGTTCAGATTGGATGATCCGGTCTGAATTTTTTTCATGGTGATTTTTCGGATCGGATTGAATCGGACATACGATCCGATCCGACCGTGACTCGCGTGGAGGTGCTCCTTGTAACACGCAGAGGGAAGCTGCTGTGTGTGCTGGCCCCACAAAGCCGAGCTTAGAAGCAAAAGAGGCTTCGGCCCATAATAATTTAAAAAAAGAGTAAACCCTGCTTTCTAGCCCAACCCCCAGCTTTGCTAATTGTTCAATATACTGCAAGCCCTGATTGAACGTAAGGAGACAGAAATACGGTCACAATGGGACAAAATCTTGTTATTACTTTTACATATGTCTACTGGGATTAAACGCGGAATCGCAAATTTTTAGGAGTAACATGTATGGTTCCTTTATGAAATTACAGTCATCGCTTTTTTAGATCACAATGCTCGACGAGTTGCTGAAACACAAAATTTTGGGCGCTCTAATTGTACCGTTCCGAAACAACCCTTTTCAGCTACATTCTACATTCTACATTGTATAGCTACATACACACAATTTGCCCAGACATTCACATTCTACCCAAACATTTGCAAGATGCCCGGAGGCAACAGAGAGCGAATTATCCTCACTGTAGCGCGAGTCACATTGGTCACCATACGCTTGATCGTGACGTTAAACACGCCGGTAAAATCATCTTCAGTGCAGTCTTGAAATGTCTGCTCCTCGAGTTTTTCGTATGCTTCTATCTCATCATCTGGCTCAACCTGTTTCGCATATTCGATCTTCAAAGATCGGCCTCCCGCCTTGGCATTGACCTTTTTCAATGCTTTTTGCGCTTTTTAGAGTGACCAAATAAAATTTCCTCCACGGCGGTGCCCGAAAACGATCGTCAGTCTTTTCTGCGGGAATTTCAACGATTCAACGAATTTCTTGGCTTTATTGGCTTTCTTTTTCCTTGAAATCTCATAAGTTGCCAGGGTGTTAAGGACGAATAATCTCAGCTCCGGGCAATGTTGAATAAACGCCTTAACAGTTGATTCACTGAGCGGAGTAGTCATCTCAAAACTTTCAAGGTGCTGACAGTTCCAAACCAGACCATCAATTTTCGCGGGGTCTGTTTTGTCAGAAAAGCAGAAAACGCCCAGTTTTTGAATCATGCGCCAATGTCTTAATTGTTTCAGACAGCAAAAATCGAATATGTCAGTGTCTGCATAGTTTTCAGGTGACAATTCCAGGTATTCCAGCAAAGGGAATGCGTTGATCAGTTGCATCTTCATAGGGCCAGAGAGATCGATGCTTCTCATACGAAAAGATCTTAGTCGCGAAAGGCTCCACAGATTCGGCACATTCTCGGCGTCGAATACGTCGCCATCCAAGTGCAACGAGTGCAGCAACGGGGCGCCTGCGAAGTACTCGTTCAATGTTGCTTCCCATTCTGAACTCGAAGACTGCGACATCTCTGATGGTAGGCTAATAGTAAGATGCCGCAAATTGGGGCAGTTCTTGATCAGCGACCCGAAACATTCTGCGCTGCAGTTGACATCGAGACTTTCCAGATGATCGTACAAAAAGTTCGGGAAGCGAAAATCTCGATACGACCTTTCCATTTCAATCAATTCTTCGCCACATCGCCATTTCATTCGACGCAACCGGGGCGCGTTAACCATTATTTGAAAAATGTATCTGCTACTCTCGAATGACTGGTGCATGATTATATTCAGCTCGAGAAGATTCCCAAAAACGAATTCCGACATCTTCTTGATTCGATCTCGCATGGTGTTGTAATATCGTGGAGGCATGCGATCCCTCTCGTTGTAATTGATCACTTTCAGATGCCCCACGAACGATGGGATCAGATTCGACAATCCTTCTACGGAGATACGGCAAATCTTGGGGTCAGTCACGTCGAACATATCCGTGTACGAAATGACCAAGTTGGAGAACTCTTTAAACCAACGATTGACACGTGCAATGCGGACTCGTTCGTGAAATGGCAGATATTTCGCGACTTCGAGGCAAACATCGTTCGGAAGTTGACTGAAATTCATGGCAGCGTCGACTCTTTCCGGACCGTTCTTTGTGAATGCAACACCAGTAGTACCAGAGCACGCGAGAGAAATGGGCTACACTGTACTGTACAATGCAAAATGAGGTGACTCTTTTATTGTTGCATCATCAAGAAAGCGTAAACTTTGGGTAGCGATCACCAAAATCTTTTCATATTTCTAAAAAAATCTGTTATTAGACAACAAAAAGGTTAGCCCAGCCACCCTACTACAACCAAATGCGCGGAAAACGGGGTTGGCTGGGCTCCCTCGGCGGCACATGCTTAAGTGGGATACTTATGTGGGCGTTTTTTTTCATGTTGCCTTCAGGGCGAGTTCCACAATCGTTTTTCCACACTCACCCACAACGTATGTCTGTGTGATGTACTTGGTACCTCATGGAGTCGTGGGGTCGACTCTCTGCGGGATTTTATCCTGTTTTTCACAAAAGGCTAGTACCCACATCACACTTATTCGTATTTTGGAGTAAGTACAGAAGTTTGGAGTTTTTGAATACGATTCCCTCCGGTTACCTCGAACTCACCTGGGGAACAGAGAGGACTTGCTGCATTAAGGGTGCATCCGCCGTGACAGCACGAGTACTGTATGTCTAGCGCCAACCCAGTGATACTAGAACCGGAAATTAAGCTTCTGTGGAGCCAGCATGCTAATAGCTTTGGGCGTACAACCTTCAGCACTAGAACGACCATCGGCCCTTGTGTTTCCATCTCTCTATTCCCTGAATGAAGTGGCTAAGGTAGGGGACGCCCTGTTACACTTTTTTAGTGACAGTAGCAATCCTATTTGATCACAATTTTCCTAAAACGCCGCCGCAGGAGCCCAGCCAACCTCGTTTGCCTTGCATTTGTTTATAGTAGGGTGGCTGGGCTAACCTTTTTGTTGTCTGATAACAGATTTTTTTTAGAAATAATGATACTTTTTCGCACCTACATTTGGGCTAGGAATTCAGAATAGATGAAAGAAATTTGTCGTCTGGTCCCTCCTGAGCTGACGCAAATTTCGTACAAAGAAGGTTCGCACGTAATGTTCTGTGACTGTGGCCTACTGCGCATAAGTTCCAGAGTGCCTGGGCTAAACAGCAAACTAATGCGGCTGTTGATAGGCGGGGGGTTTTCAAACTCTTAAAAAGCACTCAATTGCCGGCTGTGTCGGTTGCGCCAGCAAAGAAAACCAACATTCGAGTTATTTTCTGGTTGCAAACGGGCTCCAGTTACGCGACAAATATTCTTTGCTACAAAGAATGTTCAGTGGATCGCCAAAGGATTTTTCAAAAACTTTTGGCTTAGAAATCAAATCAATAAAAAAAAGCCAACTAATCCACCGAACTAAAACAAAAAGTTCAACCAAACTAAACAGGACAGAACACTCGTCTCGGCAAGTAATTTTAACGGAGGGTAACTACGGCTTAAGGCTCGTACATACTCTCGTCGTATCGACGTAGACGTAGCAAAACAGACGTAGCGCACACTCTGTGTAAGTTAATGATGTGCAGGCACGGCATACTGTAGCTACGTCGGGAATCCTACGTCGATCTGCTCCTACGTCGACAAGTATGAACGACCAAACGGAGTTGGTTTGGTTACGGACGTAGCAACTACGTCGACGTAGCTATTGCACAAAGTTACGATTTTTCTGCAAAAACTACGCTGCTACGTCTGTTGATCGGATGAATCGAAAATTTGTTCAAAATTCAAAATTTTGTGGTTCCATGGAGAATTTTTATCGTAGATTCTAAATTTTGAGTCAGAAATGTTGTTAGTTGAGCGGAATTATTTTTATTTTGTGTTTTTTGAGGGTCATTTTTTAAGTGTGGCATCAACACAACTTTTCGCTTTTTACTGTTGAAACGCAGTTTTTGTTTGTTTTAGAGCCCCGTGACAAAGGGTTCGGATAATATCGACACTTACGAGTATTATATTTATTATGACATGGATGATAATGATGGTTTTAATACAACTTTGAATGTGACTCTTGAATTTTGAGACCTCATAAGCACGAGCCAGAATAGAACTAATCAGTACCGACTGATCAGTAATTTAGTATCGACTGCCCTGAACATACCTATCCTATCATGGTAATTTGCAGTCAAAACTATAAAAAATTTTTTGTGTTCCGTTGTATGAACGCGCCGTTTTCCAACGAGTGCCAGGCCCTATAACGCGCCGTTTTCTAACGAGTGCCAGGCCCTATTACGCACATGGACTGGTTCTGCGTAGCTCGCACCCCAATACGTCAACGCGGGCACTTCTGCAAAAACTACGTCTACGACGTTACGCATACGTCGCTCCGCTGCTAGTATAAACGCGGCCCCTACGTCACTCAGTCTACGTCGACGTCGATACGTCTACGTCAACGTCGATACGACGAGAGTATGTAAGGGCCTTTAGAGAAACAGCACTTACGGGCGCCGCACGGCTAAGAAAAATATTCCGCCTGCTGGTGGTATGCGTTAAAATCCAGTTTTTCGAGCACAATGAATTAATTAGCTCGAATCTTAAAATCACACCCTCAAAAGAATACTTCGCGCCATGAGAGCTTTCAGAAAAGCCAACTCTTTTGTCCGTAGCTTTAGTGGTTATTGCTGTGGACAGGACTTATTGTACTTCGTCGTCGTCTTCCGTCGTCATCTCTGGAACAGCAAAACGTGCATTTTGGATCTCGAGAACGGCTGAGCCGTTTCCAATAAAATTTTGCACGATTATTGGCCATGGCAAACATTGCTCATTTCCAAAATTTTGTGCATTTTTGTTGAGTTGTTGTCGAGTAATGAACGATCAAAGTTGTCCGCTTAACATTGCGCGTCTGTGTGGCTGGGCTAAACAGGCAGCTACCGCGCCTGTTGATGTATTTGATATTGCGATTAGCGAAAAATTCTACCTATTTATTCATAGTATATCGTGATCACCTCTGACAGTATATTCAGATATATGCGGTGCACACAGTAGTGCGAGCATATTGCACCGAATTCCCCATCCCGCTAAAGTACTGACGAGTCTTGCTACTTTAAAAATCAAGGTAATTATCTTGGCAAGTAGAATTCCTTGCGAATATCCTGCAAAAATCTTTCTACTGTATAAGCAAGAGCGGTACGACTTTAAGACAAGATTCTTAGCGAGGGAAGTATCTTGCAGAGATCAGGCGGATTCACGGATTCTCGCTAAAATTTTTCCTGTTGTTCGCATCGACATGGCGGCTAGTTTTAGAATTGCTAACATGACTAATAAGAAGGAAAGTAGAAAAGATTTAGGTGAAAGATCAATAAGACCAATCATGAACTGTGTCGTTTTGGAATGCTACTGTATGTACGTCGTGCATTGTTATAGAAAAATAATTCCTGAAACAAAGAAAAAAGGGACGACAGAATACCATCATAAAAATTTTACTCTTTAAAGCGCGGGTATAGGGCAGGAGCTACGACTATTTTTCCCGTCTTCTCCTAAATGACCAGTCAGGGGTGGGCGACTTGTTCCCTGGCGTCTGATTGGCCGAGATTGGAGGCGGAGCACCTGGCGTCACCTCAAAGGGTATGTGCGCGGCCATGCGACCACTTAGCGGGAAAGTGCGCGACCACGCGACTACTGATCGATTTACTCGCCCTTTAAGCAAGCAAATACGTGCACTTGAGGGTAGGCAGACACACTTAAAATTAATCAACACTCACACGCGAGATCAAGTTACTAGCAAGCATGATGGTGGTAAATCCCGTAAAACAGTCGCAGAAAACACAAAACTCCATTTTTAGGACTCCAAATTTTGACACTCGGAATAACCAAATGATGTGGTTCACACAGTCGCCTGCTAACATGGTCAGATTTTGTGTATAAAACGAGGATTCCCAAATAATAAAACCAATGGTAAAGCTTATAAAATAAATCTAATTTGGCACGTTTACAGAGCTCATATAATGTGGACCAGCCTGCCTCATCAAAGGAGTCCTCGTGACGTAGTTCAATTATTCAGATACAATGGCACAGCAAACTTCGACCGATAATGGGTGCCCAGCTTGTATGCGCGTTAAATTTTGTGGTCTGCCAAAATGTCTTAAGTCAACCTTTCTTAATTGTGAAACGATGAGACCTGTCTTAGGACGCGCTTAAATCTACGGATAAGGCACCTCTAGGACAGCTATTGTGACACGTCCTAAATTGGTGTCTCTGCGTAATCCCGAGCTGCTGCAACAAATGGTGCCCTAAATTTGCACCAGTCCTAAAATTTGGATCGCATCGTGAAACCGGCCCCTGCTGATTCTGAATCTTGTGCTTCATACATATTGCACTTATCTCCCTCGCCTGCTACGAGCCTGCTGTAACCTACGAGCCTGCTGTGAATCCACCCACACTTTTTATTATTATTCATTTTCTTTGGGGATATACACGCCGGTCGCCCATGGTGCGAACCAGAGCTGGCAGCATACTTGGATCACCGGTCCCTGATCTGAACCACTTATCGCATAGCAGAATCAATTGGCTGCTCCTTAGCACGGTTAGATTGTTTACTAAAGAATATATGCACATATGCGTGCACTGCGCAGATTTTGAAAATGGCGGGCTTTATTATAAGTGGTTAGGTCGACATTGCGTGGCGATCCAAGTGTTGCTGCCAACCTTGGATCGCCCATGGTGCCGCGTGTACATTCCCAAAGAAAACAGATAGTAGGTGGAGTAATGTTTCGAAAATTCCTATCATACAGTAGCACGCGTCTAGGGCGCAGCAGCAGAATGCTGGTGGGCGTCCAACAATCGATTTGAGCGCATCAGCGAAAGCCAGGGCCTGCCGTTGCAAACTATATTGCAAAAATGCGTGGTTTATTGGCAGCTTCAGTTTTTGGCGTGGTGTGCGTAATACGCTCAACTGGTCATTCTCTCCAATACCATCGCCCCAACTGTAATACAGTGCATTGATATTTAGGGTGATGCATTGAGTGAGGATGACAGTTGCTGCTGCAGCGGTGCTGCGGTGCAGTTCTTCTGTTCGCGCTGCTTGTGCGAGTTGTCCCTAGCTCGACACCCAGCAGCCGCATCTGGTTTGAGAATAATGAACCTAACTTCACCCCAAGCCATGGGTGACAGCAAGAACCGCTGCGTGCTCCGCGAGTAGCCAGTTGAGGCTGTCGAACATCAAGCGGACTCAGAGCACTAGCCATCGTCTGAGGAATCCATGGTTTGATTCATTGAGGGGAATCGCTTCTAGCGGGACGTGCAAACGCTGTTGTGCACGTACCCGCACATCCTTGCTCAAAATGTCTGACTGCTAGCTGGCTAGGCAAACCAGGCAACGGTCAAAAGGCCAGAGTCCACAAACAAATGAGATGACAAGTAAATTTTCCAGTCCTGCAGACTCTACTGTACACCAGCGCCCGATTTGAGGTAAGCGGCAGCTACTGTAAGCTACATCAGCGGCCGTGGGTGTTCGCCATTTGTCAACAGCATTGATTGGTGGCAAGTGCCTGCTCGTCCCAGGTTCAATCCCCAGTGATGGAAATTTCTCTGCAAAATTTAAACCCTCGCTGACTGTACGCCAGGCTGCGTGATTCACCCGGTACCCTAAAGGTGCTCCGAATAGAGGGATGAAAGACAAACGAGTAAACACTGTTCATCACCAACAGTGTTCACAGCCCACACGCCATTGTCAGAGGAAGATGGTGTCCAGTCCAGGATGCCCCCGCTGGCGATTGAACCTGGGACGTGTCCGGCCGGCCACTAGCCACCAAGCAATGCAATGACCGGGGTCGTCGCCCAGCGGGCTACGGCGTCTGCCTCTCACGCTGGGTGCGCACTTAGAGGGGAGAGCTCGACTCCCGCCTCGGTACAAAATGATTGTCGTTTATTGTGTTCCATAGCCCTCGAGTGCGCTGTACAGTATAGTGCTTGGCTACGGATAAAGTATGCCATGAAATGACATGATGACATACTGTTAGACGAATGCCAAACACCGCGGCCGCTGATGAAGCTTACAGTAGCTGCTGCTTGCCTCAACATGTTAGAAAAGCTAGACTTTATCATTGCCCCAATTTTTCCATGATCACGAAAACCCCTTCCGTGCCAATTTTTTTTTAAACCGAAACGCATTGCCTATTCTAGTTTTTACGATTTCACAGAACCAACCCAGATACTTGATACTTATTCGAATGAAACCTTTTTCCACTCGCCCCTTCCTCCTAGCCCTATCACTGATCATCCATAGTAGCGAGCCGCCTCACGACTATCCAAGTCTTGATCCTCGGCAGAATAATATCGCCTGCCCCCGAATACTCCACCATCGGGACGCGATTTGACTACATTCATTGTCCAATATCGATTCCAAGCATCCGAACCAGCTGGGTGTGGCTGATTTCGCACCGAGCGCAGAATGGCTCCTCGTGTCAACGAAAACGATGCATTGACGGCCTGAGGGCCGCTGGACAGTAGCGCCATGGTACAAATGGACAATACGAGTAGGGATACGCCTAAATCGACTGCCCAAACTTATATTTGACAAAAACTTCTTAAACATTGACCAGATTACCTGTTAGAGCCATATTATAGAATTCTAAGAATGGTTTCAGTTTTTTCACAAACTCTTCTCCGTCAACGCCTGCTCGCCCCGGTCGATCCCTTTTTAAACGCTGCCAACTGTCTCATATCCCGAGCACAGAGTGATTTAAACGTTCGCTCATATCGGCCAGTCGAGGGCGTTAGCTATCTCGTCATTACCCAAGTGGTCGTTTTTCAATCATGTTCTCGTCATTTGAGAGGACGACGAAGAAGGCGAGGTTATTGGTAAAAAAATTTGGCGCGTTTTGATGAGGGAAGGCTAAGAGGAGATAGCACACGACGTGTCCTCATTGTCTCCGAAGTGTCGTTCAAATGCGGCCGTGTAGGAGGGATAAATGGACAAGAGATGAAAGCTGAGCGATAAAAGGGGATGTTCCTCCAATAACTGGCGCAGAGGAGATAAGCGAACATTCGATTGGGAAGATCTATTTTCAACATAATATCAAGATCTGTTGTAAAATTGTCAGCTATGAACAGGGGAAACGATTGCCAGAGGCCCCGAAACTGAAACGTTAGAGAAAATCAAGCAGGTTAGAAAAAAGATGACACATATTCCACTCGAAATATAAGAAAACACAAATATACAGACACAATTTTAAATCCCATTGCGTTTTCTCTTGATGCAGTGGCCACAATCAGCAGAAAGTACTTGAATGCCTTGTTTATCCCATTGGGCGTTCCAGGGGAGGGTCGATTTTTGGGCCTTTACTCACGGGCTAGGGGCCCAATATTTGACCCTATCTTGCCATCGACTAGGGTCAATCTGGGATGCGTGCCGGGCAAGGGTGTGTTAGTTGCTACCCCGCGATGTCGGTGGTTACCCCCCAGGTTAGGTGTGGTCACCCCTACAGCGCGCGGGTAACCACACCCAACCCGCGCCCCGTAAGGGGCCCCGGACTATAGAGCCCCGCCCCATGAGACCTCTCCTTGTTTATCGACCCCGGAGGAATGAAGGGTGAATCACCAACAACCAGGCGTGCAAGGCGCAGAGAGAACATCACAGACGTGAGCTCTCAGAAGGCCAGAGTTGAGCTCAGGGCCAATGGTCTCCAGCTCTGCCGAGCAAGCTGTGACAGACGCTTTACCGCTGCACCACCAGGCGGCATTACGCGCAATTTGAATGCACTTATCGCAAACTTAACTAGATGATATACAACCACACGCATTCAAATTTTTTTACGGATTTTTAGACCCAATCCCGTTTTATTAATTGCCGGCCAGCAGTAAAACGCTCTGCTGTAAGCTAGGCTGTGCAGGAACCAGTGGTCCCGCTGTGCGGGAAGGCATTCTGGACTGGACACATTTCCTTGGACAATGGCGGGCGTGTGCCCCTGCCGGTGTTCGACAGCCGAGACTGTCCCCTCGCTTGGCTTCCCTCTCCACTCGGAGCACCTCGACGGTACTGGGTGAGTCACCCACGGCCTGGCGTGCATGGTCAGCGAGTTTTTGTGGTTCGCAAGCCAACCTCCATCACCGGGGGTCGAACCCGGGACGAGTCCAGCCACTCGCTCCCAAGCAATACGGAGAGACGAATGCCGAGCCGCTGCACCACCGCGGCCGCTTTCGCATGGAAAATGATCCTATGATCCATTCAGTCAAAATCATTAGCTTCAAGATCGAAATCGAACTCCTCGCGCTGCTGAAATCGATTCCACCTGGATCGATTGTCTCCTGGCATTGTTAGCTGTGCTGTGTCGAGCAGTCATTCGAAGCGACTGATCTCCATAGAGGATCAACTCACGATTTCTTGTGGGCTGTTGGTGATCTTTCGACGAAGGTGGATTAGTGCTAGCGAGCTCATGGTCAGCTTAGTTCCTGATATTGTTGACCTCAAATAAGTTTGCAGTCGTCTGTGTATGATAGGCTGATTAGCCCTAGATTGTAGAAAATACAGTGACTAGCGGATGGTCTCAAAAACCCACTAAAGCAGGCTTAGTAGTCGTTGGAGACAGATACATCAACCCGACGGGTTTCAGCCTTGCCTGGAGGCTAGAGGCCCAGCGAAGGTGTGATACGTGGTATGCGGCAGCCAGTCAAGGCGACCAAGTACAGAACCTTTTCCACAGGCCAAGCACACCTACACGACTAATTGTCGAAATGCTTCACTCATCGTCAGCTGCGGACGACGTGACTGCTAACCTTATGCTACAGCATATTGAGGAAATCCGCTGTGAAACTTTGACTCAAACACCTACAGTATGCACCTGCAGCGCTAGCTCTATTTCAGCACATCTTGATGAACACATCTAGAATCTCAGAAATGAACTTGACAACAGAGGACAGAAAATGCGCTTTACAGCAGATATACGAATGGAAAAAATAATGCCGCCCCAGGAGTCTGCAAAAATTATACCTTCACTGTGTGTCACACAGTTAGTGTATACGGTAAAGGCAGTAGCTGGACGGGCCAATATTTGATTAAAAAAAGCGAACATCGACATCATTTTACTTTACTGTACAGTCTGCCTCAGGCAGGCCACTCATTGCCAGGGGACAGCCTGGGTTAGAGGTCGACTCGCGGTTCAGCAAATCATTTTGTTTAGTGTAAAGGAGATTTTAATTCCTGGTGAGAGTAGATATGCTGTATCATTCTTTTCCAGTTTGCCCAAAGTTTATTAGCCCATCCTGCTCTCCTTGTCCGACAACCGACGATCGACGATCGACTAGGTACCAAAAAACGACTGCAAAACGGCTCCAATGAACCGCTAAATAAACCGGATCACCGTGTGTACTGTTTCTGTTAGCCGTGGCGCTGCACATAAGTTTTCTATTAGCCGTGCACTTACAGGTAAAAGACAACGTCAGCACTTCTTTCACACAAGGAGTTGGACATATAATAGACGCAGGAGGTGACACGGCCTATACCTACGTGGTTCAGCGGCCCACCGGGCCAATTCCTAGTTGTCATAAGCATGCGCACACCTTTTCTGGCCTGTGCCTGAGCATCACACTAGTGCGCGCGACTCAAATCGCATATTCAGTGAAATTGGCGGGATCATTTGTGGCAATGGACGGACAAAATCGCGTTTGATTCAAGTTCTTATTGCTTCCTCAAGGATTAAACTTTGCTAGCGACTTTTTATAGCCGAATATTTTCGGAACATAGGGCCTTTTCAAGTGAAACACGATCACACTTACTTATTTTTGGCTAAGCTGGTTTTTACTAAATATCGTATCTAAATTTATGATTTTAACTATTTATGTATCGTGATTTATGGTCGAGTTTAATCATTTTACAAAAAAATCCGAGGTTATCAGTTACAGTTACACTTTAAAAATACAGGTGTATATTTTGTCCCTACATACAGGAAAAGCCCCTAAGATCGTCAAATTTTAAAATCTCCCCTGTATACCGCGTTTACAGTGGAGTAAAACAATTCAATTCAATGAACTAAACTTGTCAAAGCCCCTGAAGACATGATTTGAGTCGCGCGCACTAGTGTGATGCTCAGGCACAGGCCAGAAAAGGTGTGCGCATGCTTATGACAACTAGGAATCGGCCCGGTGGGCCGCTGAACCACGTAGGTATAGGCCGTGTCACCTCCTGCGTCTATTATATGTCCAACTCCTTGTTTCACAGAACACAATTCGACTGGAGTCGATTATTTATTCGTGAATCACTGTCTCTTTTTTCTAAATGGCCGATTCAGCAATGGAACCAAGTTTACGAAATATTATCGATCAAAAATCCCTAAAATGGATATTCGTCGGTGGAAAAGGTGGCGTAGGAAAGACGACGTGCAGGTATGTAAGACAAAGTTGCGAATTTAGGTATAACAAATGTAAAATCTTGTTCGATTTGGAATTTTGTGATCTCCTTTAATCTATCCCACTTATTGTTGTTTAATTTTTAATTTTTTAGCTGCAGTCTGGCGGTCCAGTTGGCGAAAGTTCGGAAGAACGTATTGGTCATATCGACTGATCCCGCCCACAATCTTTCCGATGCGTTCAACCAAAAATTTAGTAAAGTGCCTACGAAAGTGCAAGGCTTCGATAATTTATTTGCCATGGTAAGTATTAATTATCGGTTACATTAGCATGCGGATCCCATGACGATCCCTAAATGACTTATCTTTCGTAAAGCACTGCATATTTTTCCATCAAATAACATTTTTCTTATCTCGAGAAATAATATTTATTTCTCCCAACCATTTTTATTCTCCCTTTCAGGAAATCGATCCAAATTTAGGCGTTGCGCAGCTTCCAGAAGATTATTTCGACGATCAAGATAGTAAAGCCATTTTTCTTTAAAATCTTATCTCGAATTGTAATTTTAATGGATTTTTTAGATGCTTTAAACGTCGGAAGGCAAGTAATGCAAGAATTGATCGGTTCATTCCCCGGTATCGATGAAGCTATGAGTTTCGCCGAAGTTATGAAGTAAGGACAGTTTTTAAAGCTTACTTTTTCCGACCCCTCCTCAGCTAAAGTAGACAAATGCAAAAATATTTTTTATTTTATAGGCTTATAAAAGATATGAATTTCGACGTAGTAGTATTCGATACGGCCCCCACAGGCCACACGTTGCGATTGCTCTCGTTCCCATCGGTCATCGAGAAAGGCCTTGGACGCATTTTACGCATTCGAAACAGTTTCAGTCCCATGATCAATCAGGTTAGATGCATTTTTGATAAATTATTTCATTTTTAAGGTAAATAGAACTTGGACTCGTTGAATTTTTTCGTTTTTCATTCAAAAGCTGAATCAAATCCTCGAATTTCTGTCTTTTTATTTTGAAGTCAGAGAATACTATCTTTTCAGATGGGTCGCTTATTAGGCATGCCTGACATCAGTGGCGAAGAAGCTACGAAAAAATTGGACGAAGTTTTGCCAACAATTCAACAAGTTAATCAGCAATTCAAGAATGCTGTGAGTATATTTTTTTCTTTTTGAATAAGAACTTGATCTTTTTATATTTTAGGACCAAACCACATTCATTTGCGTGTGCATCGCCGAATTTTTGTCTTTATACGAAACTGAACGTTTGGTTCAAGAATTGACGAAACAAGGAATCGATACGCACAATATTATCGTCAATCAATTGTTATTTATGCCTAAAACTTCCGCTTGCAAAATGTGCGGGGCCAGGCATAAAATTCAATCGAAATATTTAAACGAGGTGAGAGATTTTTATGATTAAAACGTCTTGCAATCGATTTTCGCATGATCGATTTGTTAAAAAAACTTTTTCCAATGGGTTGATCTAATCGATTTTGGGCAATCGATGTCTTTATGCATCGATTGATCGGGCAATCTTCTGTCTGTGGATTCTTCATAATCGAGTCACTGAGTTTCGGTTGCTGCTTTTTATGATGAAAGTTCTGATAATTTTTTTTGATTTTTCTGATCGATTAATCAGATACTTTTGTTTGATGATTTATTGGTCGAACGTCATCTGATCGTCTAATTAAATGTCTAAAATTGATTAAATTTTTGGGACATTATCATGATCATTATTAATCATAGCTTTTGATCGAACAAAACTGCAGAAATTGATTGATAATCCTTATACAAGGTTTGCTGACTCGACCTGACGGGTCCTTGCAGGCCGTGCATGCAAGTCGGCTTGTGCTAATCAGTCAATCACTCACTAATCGATCAATTTCTTGCCAGTCAGAAAGTGACCGATGTATTATCGATTGATTTGCGCATGTGTACACAAATAAACTTGATTAGCAACCTTTCTCTTTTCAGTCACGAGTTAGTTGATATATGTTTTTTTTTCTTTTTCTAGATCGAAGATCTATACGAAGATTTCCACGTTACAAAATTACCATTATTAGAACAAGAAGTTCGAGGTGTTCAGCAAATAAGCACATTTTCTGAGAATTTGGTCAAACCGTACAACATCGAATGATAGGCAACAATTGTAATAGTTCGGCTTTTATTCTTTTTTCTGGACGCGCCAGGTTTTTGTTCGATCGTGCACTGGAACTTGCGCTTGTGATCTTTTTTCAGTTTATTCCATATTTTTGTTGGGAAAATGAATATTTTTGTGAGGTTAGTGGTAATTGAGGGCATGGAATGGAATATAGAAGGTGCATAGACAGTGTTCCCCTGGGTTCGGCCAGTCTCCGCTCGATGGCTCGTGCGAATAGTCAATTTCGTGTAGGCGCATTAGGGTTAGATTTATGCGTTGTTTGGGGGTGTATGGGTGGCAAATGATTGGCACTGGGACAGATTTTACGAGTACTCGTCCTCGTTCCCAATCCGTTCGCTTTTACTCGCTACGCCGGCTTTAATTAAAAAAATGTGCAGCGTGATGAGCGAGGACAGGTCTGGGCTACCAGTGCCAAGCACCCTTTATTAGCCCTCTTTGAAAGTGGGTTGAGCTGTGGAGAAAGGGAACTCTGAATGCTTTGACCAGGCCGACCTATTCTAGTTGGTCTATTTCTCAATTTCTGCTGGTCTCTCCTCGGCTCTACACTATTCCCTCGCTCGTTGGCTGCTAGTCTGTTGATTAGTCGCTTGGACGAGCCTGGCTTTTCGCCCCGATCCGTTATCGGCGACGAGGGGGGCAGCATAAGTTATAAATACGGGCATTGGTTTGGCGGAAATGGCTGTCGTTGTGGCAACCGGAAACCAGTCTTACCAAGCTCCTTTTTATAACGAGGCCAAAGCTGCTAGAAAAGAAGAGAAACATAAAACATCGCCGCCTTCCATTTATCGTGTCGGTGCCAGAATTGGAGACAAATACCGATCCATGATCGCCGCACATCGAGCCTGTGCTGGCCTCGGGTGAGAGTCCCCTTGCAAGAATTGTGTACATTAGTGTAATGCAATATGTGACCTATGCTATGAGTACCTTGAGCAGGCCTGGCCAGGACGTGGCTAATGTTGTCCCGACGAGCACGGACGAGCTGAGCCGACTAGGAATGGCCTATTGACGAGTCGATAATAAGAGCTGGGCCCCCTTTTTTGTTCCCTTCCTTGCCCGTTGTCCCTTTATCCGCCTCGGCCAGTCTTGCTAGGCTGTTGCACAAATGAGCCGAGACTCGCAATCTTACAGGCCAGCCTCCTCAATTACTATTTCCCATTCTAACACACGCCGACACGACGAATCCGAATTGATCGATGACGTGAAAGGATTGTGCTCGATTTTAGCCGCTAATACTTGCGGGTAAGAAAAAAGTTATTGTTTTATGAATGAAAGCCATTCAATTTCCAATAATGTCAGCTCGTCGAGTGTTGCTTTTTGTGCTAAACGCTCAGTGTAAATGCGTGTCTCCCACGCACCACCTTCGGCATTGTGAAGGAGAGCTTTGCAACATGCCTCGAGTGTGTATATTGCAATATACAGAGGTATGCTTTGCACCTGAAACTATATTTTACACAGCCCGTGCAAGAATGTGATAATTCCTACTTAATCTTGCATGACCTTCCTTCCGTGTTCTGCTAACAGGCAAAAACCAGCAGAATTACGGTAGTGCAACGTTCTGGCATAAAATGTGTAAAACAAAGTTTCAGATACGGGCTCTCGTTGCAAACGCTTGATTCCGTTAATTAAAAACATATTTTAAAAATATGTAAAGTAATGCGGACTAATTTCAGGGACTTCTCTTGCAGAAAGTATATCACGTGCGTTTCTAAAGAACAACACGAACTGGCTCAAAATGCATTATTTGAAAATCGTGGATTCTGCCTTCGTCGCGAGCCTAAAAAAGTATTCAATAATGAGAACGGGCGACAGGAAGTTGGCGTTTTTGTTAGCAAGGGACGAGTGCCTGAAAACAGGCTTGTTGCTATTTATCCCGGTGAGTGTGTTCCGTGTCGATTAACCACAAAAACGGATCCTGCACCCGGCATGCCGCAGTTGCCTTATATTGACTCGGGGGAGGGGGTCTTTCGTTATCTGACAGCAGGGTGGTAAACGCCACTTTTATTGTGTGCAGCTTGGTAGTAGCTCCTTTTTCCTGACGGACTGAACAAGATGGATGGATAAGATACAAACGCATAATACTGGAGGCCAGCATGCAGGAATAAAAGTGCTGTTGAACACGCGCGGGTTCAAATCCCTCTCCGGGCACTAGCTTTGCACTCTATGCCGCAGCTGAAAATTTGCATTCTTATAAGCTGTAGTGCAGCTACATACAATGCTGTGCTTCACGAGGATATCTAGCTTCTACTATGATCTAATGCACATCCATTTTTCGAGTGCATCATTACAGTAGGCGACTCCAAATTGTCTCTGCGCGTTCTGATCGTCCAAATTTTAGAAAATGTTCCCTGCACGAGTATTTAGGCGAAGAGCATTAAAAAAATTTGCAAAACATGTTTTAACCATCTTCTCTTCTGACGCGAGCGTGCTTAGTTTCCTTTGTCTGTTCCCCCATTATGGTTTCATAAAGACAACCGCACTAAATGTGGGCCCTCGGATTTTAGCCGTTGACCAAATTCCTCAGGTGCTTCAGATCCATTTTTGTTTGTCCATGGCTTCATTGAACGATAAAAAGCTAACAATGCGTCTTGGAAGAGCATGTGTAGACCCTTTTGTTTTTGTACAGTACATATTTGATTGAGATACTTGTGTAATGGGAGGACGTCCAAATAAAGCTGATGGCGCATAAAAGAAGTGTGAATATGCCATGGTTATGGATTCTACTTTCTAGGAACTGTCTACCAACCACGCGAGAAAGCCTTTTTGCAACCACGGGGCAACCCATTCGTCTATCGATGCGCGGATTCAACATTGATCGATGGCAATGATAGGGCTTTGTCGAAATTGACCTATAGGTACGTCGATACCTTTGAAATAGTTCTGATTCTGGAAGAGGTTTTCAGGTCGTGTACTTTGCGGGATCGGACATTGCCGCACTTGATGAGCGATATGACCTGGTTGACGCCGATTCCAGCTAATCCACTAGCCATTGGCCAGTACGTCGACGACCATCCACCAGGTACAGTAGGCATGTGGCAGCAGATAGTCTGTGAGAAAACATCAGCTACTTTAGATCGATTGCAATCTTGTCTCTGCTACCTGGGGCTTTTAATTTAGTTTTTAGCTTTCACCTTTTTTTCCTCTATCTAAAATTCAATATTTTATATTTTCTGCGCACTCGCAGAAACAATGACACATTCTGAAGTGAAATTTTAGGCTAATTTCTTCTCGGAAACGGAAATTTTCTTTTGCAGGTGCTTCCGCCAATGTTTACTGTCAAGAAATCAATTTACCACTGGACCATTTTCCGCCGCCCTTGCGCCGGTTCATACCAAACGTGCCGTACAGTAACGTGAATGGCAGTAGGACACTTCGAATGGTGCTGCTAGTGGCCATGAGAGAAATCAAGGAGGGCGAAGAATTGCATGTCAAGACAGCCCTCATGCGTCCAGCCTAGCATGGCCTGGTTCATTGGTCTCAATAGAATTCAGAAAAATAGTGCATAACTGTATTAGTTCTATCCCGCATGGCGTACTTTTTAGTCCGTTCATGGCTCGCGTGACTTTCGATGTCCACAGGGCTTGCACCACTCTGCTACAATTGCTGTCAGGTTGAGATAAAAAGTATTAGCAAATGATATAAAACATAGCAAAGGCACATGTGCGAGGAATTATTTGCAAGAACCTTGTTTCGCAGGGATATTTGCTTTCTGTCCCCACTGGGTTAGATCGAATTTCACGGTTATATTTTCAATTGCTTGCTCTGGCGCTGCGGTTGCACTACATAATGACGGAGCAAAACTGCAAGTGATAAAAGTTGAAAAGTTGAGGAACTGCATCAGAGATCTATTTCGCATAGAATCCGACCAGTGGTGGTTTGCTGAAATCACAACAAATGGGTTTGTCCTTTTTGATCAGCTTAGCTCATCGAGCAAAACATGAAAATCAAGAACACAGATCGTCTCCTTCCTGTCACAATCACTAACCGAGGTGGCACAAAACACTCGCAGGTCATCCGTCACTTTTGCCATCACAGGCGGACGCGTTTCTGCGGCATTTTCTCGGCGGTGAGGAGCGGGTAGGGCGGGGGATCGTCGTTTTCCTGGATCTTTTTGGCGTCGACGATGGCCTTGGAGTAGATGAGGGCCTTGAAGCCTTGCAGGGCGCAGTTGAGCAGGCACAAGGCGAAAATGAGGAACCAGTGTAGCGGCTCCTTGTTGTAATAGGCTTGCGGGTAGAGATCGCCGTACAGGGCGAAGTGCAGACCCGCGTCCGCCTGACGCAGACCGAACGTCATGGCCGCCGTGTACCAAGCCAGGCACCAGACCACGGCGAGCATGCGAGCGAACCTCAACTGGGCAACGCTTCGTCCAAACCCGATCGTTATCTGACACCCGCAGCCGAAGAAGGAGGCGACCGAAATGACGGCGACGAAGAGGACGAAGAGGGCCCACCAGGCCTCCACGCAGTAGCACTTGCGGGAGTCGAACACGACGCCCTGGTTGAGGAAGGACCATTTGGCGGCCAGTTTGCATCGACCGATTTGGCGCATGGCCGACGACAGACTGGTTTTCGGTGGCAGCGACCAGGCGGTGTTCAGTTGCTCGTCGGTCGCATCGAAGTTGGGGTCCGGAACTTGGCACATGAAACCACCCATGCGCAGTCGCATCTTGGACGGCCACCCGTCCGCGGACTGGCTAACCGATCTGTTCGTGTCTGCTCCTACTTCGCGAGTGTAGACGGCCTCGAAACCGATCGGAGCGAAGATGGTGACCACAATGACCATCGAGGTTAGCAGCACGGCCGCGTTCAGGAAACACAACGCGAGCGAACTCATCATTTTTGACGGAGCGGAAAGTTTTCAGACTACACGCACGCAACCGCACACAGCGAGGAAAAATTTGGAGTGAAAAGCCGACGCGCAGCAACGTTTCGAGCGGAGAAGGCTTTACTGTACAATCTTACCGTTTATGTAGCAGGTTTTTTGTGATAGCTTCTCCTGACACACGCTTGAGCCTATGGAGAGCAAACCCAACTCAGCGGCACAGTGGTGTAATATTGTAATAACTTTGGGTTTCAGTCACCTGGACGCTCATCTGGGCGTCATTTCTGTTCACATGTGCATATGGTTCGGACAATAACATACAGTAGCTGACAACGCGAGAGGCACAAGGAAATAAATTTATTAATCGTAGTGTGCTAGCACTTTTCCAATAATGACATCGATCTCTGACCGAAAAATGTAGTCTTGCTTTTTAACTACTTACACTGCTCATGCGACGAGCAGAGGCACCTTCAGAGCGTGTTATTTGAAATCCCTTGGCCCGCACCACACGTCTGCAAAATGGGCTGGGCAACACGAAGGGTGGCTCCCTGCGAATTTACTACAGTCAAGTGAATCGAAAGCAAGGGGAAGATTAATCTCATAAAGGGGCCTGTTCTGCCTTGGCTTCTTCCCACCGAGCCCATTGCCTCAGCCGCACTCACCATCAATCGCGGGAGATTTGAATGCAGAAAGAACTCTAAAGTAATTGTGAGATGGTCTGTTCTAGACGCCCGCAAGCGAAACAAGTCTTAACAGCTCTGATAAAAAATTTATTGATTGAAATGCAGCAAGCTAATCAGACAGGTTTACTCATCGTTAGTTTAAGCATGTCAGAGAGAGTAATGAGTATAATCGTACGCGCGCGCTCAAGACAGAGTTCGCTGTAAGAATAAAATAGGTCCCTGATAGGGGCGGTATCGTATATGTGGCACCTGTACTACATAAATCTCTTTATGTAGCACCGCGTGATCACTAAACTAAACAAACGTGATATAATGCCCCCTCAAGCGGTATAACATTGGTCGAGTCAAGGACTGGCTGTTCCAAGAGAGCTTAGCCTTGTGCTAACCACGGGTACGTACTGTACAAAATATTTAGTTCATTTAGTTTAGTGTTGTCGACAAATCGGAATCTATGCAGTCTGTATACATCAGTGGGCGTGGCTTGATGGCCCGCCACGTTGCTCAAGAATCAATTCTTCTGTCAGTATGATACTGCCATGTTGTAAAATTTACCTACTGTTAAAATTAGCCTCCGCACCTACTGTTCTGGGGAAGCCGAGCACACGACTTGGTGCGTTTGCTGGAATGTTTTATTGACGACAGCAGAAAAATAAAAAATTTACTCGTTTGAAATTCAGAAAGTTACTTGTTGCAGGTACGTGTGCTTACAATCCTTATTACAGATGGGCAGATACTACTGTATACTTCTCTCAAATCATCTAAGAGCGACAAACTTTCTCCATCCCTCTTTGGAGTGGGTGCATCCTTTTATCCTGATGTCAAGCAATCTTTTTTTGATGATTTTTTTACCCCTTGAAATCGAGAGCTCCATTCGCTGAACAGGCATGGCGAAACTGAAAACCTCGGAAGCTGAAACTGAAAATCATGTCCACAGCAATAACCGCTGGAGCTACAGACGAAAAGTTTAATTTTTCTGAAAGCTAAAAATATTCTAGATTTTTCTAAAAAATATTATAAAACTCTGTACGGCTGTACCAGCCTATTTTCATTGCCGTACCCGTACCGTACCGTACCATCACTGGTACAGTACGGCTGGTAACGGTGGAACTGTCGACCCTGGGCTGCACCTAGGCTATGACTGCTTTGTAGTGACTATATCGGCTGCGTACCAGTGTGACACTTCTCTGGGGCGAGACAGTCGTTGAACCCTAAGAAACAGTTCTAAAATGAAGCATGGATTTTTGAAAACCTCGAAAACGTTTTGGCCGAGAAAGTATTAGCCATGATAATACATTTTGGAGCACATACACACACACACTACCACTGTGCTGATGATAGCCAACGTCATGTTGCGGGGCAAGTTGTTCTCTGTTGGGTGGGTGGCGGGAATGCAGGGGCTAGACAAGGTACATCCATGGCGCAGCAGTACAGCTTTTCTTTGTCTGGGGAGAGACCAAACTGATAACTACAACTTTCAAATTATTATTTCATTCTGATTTTTCAGCTCATTTTAGGGAGCTATGGAGCCTATTATTTACTTTTTACTCATCTTCCAAAACATCTATCGCCTCGACGGCAGTTGCCCAAACGGCACCAGCAATCTCACTTACTCCAATGGAAAAGTCTGTCTCTTCATACTCGATTATTGGGAGGTCGGTTATATCAGGAAATACGTGTTCCATGAGCTGACAAATGAGGACGAGCACAGAAATATAAAGTATAATACACCTCTGAATTACACGCACACCCTGCAAATGTGCAAAGCAGCTGGTGGCTTGTACAAAGTCAGGAACAAAGCCAATGGCTATCTTTATCAATACTACAAAATCTTTGAAGATTTAGTGCGTCCAGAATACAAAGTCACCTTCACTTTGGCGAGACCACCGACTTACAGCGATTTCCGAAAGGGTCTCTTACCTGCTGTTAAAACGTTTGTGCAGAAGGAATTCGAGTATAAGCCGGGCGCTCGGGAAAACCAAACCCTGCAATTTTTTTTTCATGAAAGTTACGACGACATAATAAAGTCGTATAGAACTGATTTAATAAAACCGATGGATTACGATCATGCTGACGTTGGACTTTTCGGTGGCGGAAAGTGCGCGTATTATTTCGAGAAAAATGACAACAGCTACCTAAACGGCTTGTACGACGTCAACTGTACTCACCCATATGATCTTTCCAAGATTAGATTCAGAGATGTTTTTGTAGTCTGCGAGTTTTCCCCAGTGGAAGACTGCGAAATCATAGAGCAATGGTTTTGTTACCCGGAAGATGACAAACTCTGTGTTCAAAAAGTGAAAATAGTGGTCAAGAAAGGGCACCCCGTAGGCAATCCGTGTCCGACGTATCCCACACGACCTCCTCAGGCAGATTATGGTGATTGTATAGACGGACAGAAATTCCCAGGCAGCGATCAGGTGATGGATAAGAAGCAATGCAGACGTGATTGCGAGTGGGATGAGTGGGTGACAGATTGCAAAGAGCGATGCAGGAGAATACTGAGATCGAGAGCGATTAAAAGACGAGCTATGCACGGTGGGGCAGATTGCAGCGGCAACACCACTGACGTGTATTATTGTGGTACCCGGGAGGAGTGCGCTGCTCCTCATTCAACCAAACACAACTGGATTATATTCCAAGTCAACACCATGCTAATTGGTTTATGGATTTTGAATAAGATGGATTGATTGCAAAGAAAACATTGCCCATGATTTCGAGTTTAGGATACCTGGCTTGAGTCCCCTTTTAAAAGAGCAGAAATGTCATTCTATTTTGAATATTACTAAAATTATATTTTTACCTCTAATTTCGATGATAATTTGCAGAATGCATAAGAAGTGTTGCATTTCGATTTATTTTTTCGTTGATTTGCGTTTGCTTATTGAATAAAATTGAAAAAACCCAATTATGTTCGCTATCTCAGGTAAGCTTGCTCGCCCAAATCACTGTATATGTTCTAATAATGCAGATAATCGTTCGATTTGTTCCTTGAACGACTTACCCACGTGCCATCTCCCCAGAGCATAACTCGCTACCAACCCATTTTCATTTTGTATTGTCCCCATATTCAAACAGTCGCCAAAATTACTGTGAGACGGAACAAGTTCGCGTCGGAAGTATTTTGTGAATCCCAAGAATGTGACGTACGGCAGGAAATTTTCTTGGTCTCATAGGCATGTGATCGGGTTCGAGGACATCGGACTGCAAGTGGAAGACACTTCGGGGCAAGAGTTCCGCTTGCTGCTCAGTTAAGTCATCTCGATGGCTCCTCGAAAAGCACAAGGGGAGAAATATTTTAACGTACTGGGAGTTCTGGCTGCACCTTGTCACTGCCCTTAGCCATGCGCTGGCAAACAATGCGCACCATCTTGTTGAGTCTTATGATAAGATATCCCAAAGAAGTCGGCCACCGCTTGGCTCGGCATATCTGTTTTCAGTTTCGTCAGAACGAGACAAAACTGATCATCGAGAGGAAATATAAGTAGTGACATCATGTAGATGCAAAATTTCGACTGAATTTTTTAGCGGCTGGAGTCTACATAAGAGGGGAGTTTTTAATTGACCCGATTGACAAAACAAATAAAGCATGAATAATTTTAGTGCACAAATCAATACACATCAACTGATAAATTTCTCCATTCCATGTTTTGATCTTTACTGTAAGTCCCACGAATGGAGTTATCCACCTCTAGGAAACGAACGTAACTGCTTACCTGCGCCGCCTGCTGGACCGGATTGAAATAGATTAAGAAGACCTTTCACAGTTCAGCTCCAGTGATTAAGGTAACACAACAAACTGATAGAAGCCGTCCAAAAGTTCCCAAGTTTGGAAGCCCGTGTAAAACCGAATTAGCCGATCATTGTTCCCGAGCACTTTGTAAGTAAAGGTTGGTCTGTCATTGCCGCTTCTGGTTTTAACTGGTTTTAACTTTTTTCTGGTTCTGGTTTTAACTTCACTTCAAATCTTAAAACTGAACAACACTAGGACTACAGTACAAAAAAAGTTGAAGACAGAATTCAACAGACAGCAATTATGAGCACCTTTGCTTGCACCAATCAATAATACCAGCGATTTGGATCGGGTGATACAACCTGCCATTGATTTCATTTCAGACTGGACTCAATGTAATGCTTTGGGATTGATTGCATCGAAATCAAAACTGATCTTACTCCGGGACAGTCGTAATCCATTACCTGATGTTCCAGATTTGCATATCGATGGACACAAGCCAGTAAAATGAAAACAGGTAACATATTTGAGCGTATTGTTTTCAAGCGATATGAATTTCAGCGAGCACACTTCTAACACTATTCGTAAAGCGACTAAATATGATTGGTGCTCTGAGGAGGGAAGTACTGTAGGCAGAAATTGTGATGCCAAAGACTTGATGATACAAGGCTGATGGATTTGTTACAAAGCTTGCATTCGCATTGTTCTTGAGTATGGTTCAGTGTGCTGGGATCAGTGTTGACAAAAGATATTGCCAAGTTGGAAAGTGCGCAGCATTATGCTCTTATGCTTTACTGTATCTGAGTGACTATAGCATATTGTATCAGGATGCCTCCGGCAGATCTGGATGTCGGCATCTGGAATGGATCTGGAGGATCTTTGCGTTATCTAAAAATCATGTTTTTTGTGACATATGGCCGTTTTGCATGAAGCCCCTCGATGGTTAGGGTTTTCGTCAGTTTTTGGAGACAATAACTGTGTGTTGTCAACCGGAAAATTGTTCGCATCGGAAAAAGTTCGCGGTTTTTTGCGCTTTGTTTCTATAAAGTATCCGCGAAATTTTCAGCGCGAAAAAGAGCTCACATTCGATAAAAAAGCAAGAGCGCTTGGCTGTAGGGCATTTGGTCGCGAGGATCCTTGACGCAAGGACATCTGAGTGTGAGCGTAGCAGTGACATGGTTGATGGTACAGCATAGAGTCATTTTTCATGGAGAAGGACTGTGAATCGTATAAAGTCAGTCTAAAAGATCAAAATAATTTCTGCATTTGCACGTAATTGTGATTGAAAAAATCATTCATTCAGGTTTGGAGGCGTAAATTAACTCAGGGATACCGCATATTTGGCAGAGAAAGAAAAGATATTGGTCACGAATTTGGTCAAGAAACTGATCTGATGCAATTTTGGATGGACAAGAACACAATGACCTGTGCAACAGGTGGGGTTCTCGTTGAATTTTACTGTACTCATCAATTCATCTCGATATCAGGTAAAAGCATCCAGTCACACGCCAGCCATTTGTGTACGATGCCTGCACGAAAAATTGGGTCATTCCGCCAGGCTTCCGACAACGAGCAGAATCCATTACCTAAATCCAACCGACCGTGCGTGCAATCAAAAAGGACTCAACAAAAGCACGTTCAATTTGCTGCCCCACCTGAACAGGTACAGATTTTTTCCCCGTCGATGCCACCAGACGCCGATTTGTCCCAAGTACCACTTGGAACGCTCACCGAGTGGTACAAGGCTCCAGACAACGAACTAGCAATTTTGTCTAGTGATGTCGCTGAAATGCGAATGGCCAAGACCGAAGACGAAGAAAAGATCTGATGCTTACGAAGAGAAATCGAGCAGCTATGACTATGCTTGCAGCCAAACCTCGATCCATCAAAGCCTGTGGTAGTGCAAAATCCAATATCAACATCCGTACAGTACATCCTGATGTCCAACCAAACGACCACGATTGATTCAGGAAACTATGCAAGCAACGATCACTCCAGCGCTCCAAGCTACGATCGCCCCAGTGTTGCACGAGCTGTCGAAAGTAACATCGCCTTCAGTCCCAAACTTAGCCATGCCGGGTATGACCACGCAAATTGGTAACAGTATCGACCAATCAACCGAAGGCTTCGATCTTGCAACGTATGAACATCGACGAGCCCGTAATGCGTCTGCGCCTCTACCTGGTCAGCTGCATACAACAAGTCTTCGATCAATTTCGCAGTGCCAATTTGAAGTTGCAAGCGAAGAAATGTGTATTCGGACAGCGCGAAGTCCAATATTTGGGACACGTAGTCGACCATACTGGTATTAGCCCGCTTCCATCTTAACTCGATGCAATCAAGCAATGGCCTATCCCTCAAGCTGCCAAAAAATTGCGCACTTTTTCAGGCCTTGCGGGCTATTATAGTATGTTCATACCAGAATTTAGCTGAATAGCTCGACCATTGTAGACCTTATGAACGCCGGTCGTTGTCGAAAAGAACGCGATTATTGTAACGAAAATCATACTCGGGCATTTAACCAACTGAAGAATGCACTGACATCCGAACCAGTACTCTGGTACCCTGATTTCAACCTGCCATTCAGTGTGACCACAGATAGATAGATAGATAGATAGGTATCATGGTCCCAAGATATCATGTATTTTATCATGGTCCCAAGCATCACAGGTGATCACTGTGGCCTCGCATCGGGTGCCGTTCTTGAGCAACATGATCCCTCCAACCCATATCAAGTGCGTTGGATGATCGAATGTGCCCCACGACGCCTGACAAAACCCGAACTGAAACTCAGCGTAACAGCTCAAGAAGCATTAACAATCGTGCGGTCTGTCTGTAGGTGGCGACACTATCTAGCCTGCGTCACATTTATTCTTTACACTGATCACGCGCAATGGGTCAAGTGGTTAACAAGGAAAATTTTCGATGGTGCTTCAGGGCAGCTTACCTTAGCACTCCCAAGATATTATGTTCGATGTAGTTACAGTTAACTGAAACTGAATCTATCAGTTAACTGAATCTTTTTAATTCAGTCAACTGTAACTGAAACTGAAACTGAATCTCCTCGCCAAAACTGAATTTAACTGTAACTGAATCTTTTTAGAATCAGTTAAATTCAGTTTTCGAGTTACTATTTTTTTTGAAAATTAGTAATCTGTTTGCGAATGTTCGTGCAGATCTCAAGAGAAACGAAACGCAGCTAGACGAATTGCTGGTTCGAATCATCTTAATCGCGAGTTGGAGGTGTATTATGTTATTCTTGAAACGCTAGTTATCTTTAAAAAATCCATCCATTCGAATTTTGGTCCAAATGTAGAGAGAAGTTGCAAAATCTTCACGAATATTGTAGTGCTTCATCATTTCCTGCAGGCTAGCGCCGAGTGAAAGAATTATAAGCTAGGCGAGGTCCATGTTGAAAAGCAGTCAGTACAGAATCATAAAATAAAAGTAACAACAGCTTTGAAAAAGTGTTTCTTCAGTTTCAATCATTTTATTACAAATATTTTAAAGTTACATCTTCTTGATCTTAGAAAGCTCTACCAACCAGTAAGTTGAACTTGACATGCTTACTTCATGTTATCGTCAGCAGCGGTCAGCTCCTAAAATCTTGCGGGTTCCTTAAATTCGTGTGTTGCGAGGCGACAGAAAGTTGAGAAAGACTTGCAGGGCTCTTTTGAACCCGCTGTGCAGGCTATGGGCTTAGGATCCGTCTTCCAGGCTTCTGGTTCTGAATTTTTTTGCACAGAAGACCCGACGAAGCGAGAATGTTTCCAAAAATTTGCAGGACTTCGGCCGCGGACCTCTGCTGAGTAGTTGGCCTCACGAGCTAAATATTTCGCGCAGAGCTTTCTTTTGGACCAAAAGAAATTACAATCATGAGCTATGGCATTAGAACTAGAACGGTTACAAGGTTCAGGTACTTGGACTGTCTGCGGATTTGTTGGTGGGTGGACTGTTGAGACATGGTCGTGCATCGCTGTGCTCGTAAAGGACCCTCTAGTGTTGACTTTGGTCTTAACTGCGCCTTGTAAGCTGTTTAAAGTCTGAAATGCGAAAGACTAGTTATTAAAATGAAGACAAGTGGAAATTGTTCTCGTCAAGTGTTCACATCTAGATGCGAAATGCTTTTCAAGGAAAAATTGAATCCTCCAGTTAAATTTAGTTAACTGAATCTTTTGAGATCCAGTTAAGTGTAACTGAAACTGAATCTATTCAGAGATTCAGTTAACTTAATTGAAACGGAATCTTTTTTCCAAAACTGTATCAACGCTAGTCGAAAGCAGCTCAATGTCTGGGTTGCTCAGTTTCTGAGCGCGTGGTGTTCGGCTGCTTGATTAGATTCTCCCCGTATCGGGGTGTACTCAGCGCACCCTGGCGGCGGGTGGAGTGAGAGACCATAATCTATAGAACACAAACTCCGACTGAAGGTGCGCAAGTCTCGCGACTATACCTGACCCGGAAACATCAACCGAAGAGGTTGACGCGCCAGCCAGGGGAGCGTATCGATTGCTCCCGACCGCTAGGTGCTGGCTACATTCCTGCCACCTGCCAAAACACGACACAACCAGCCATGAAACCAACACGGCTAAACAAATAAATGACGCTGCCACCAGGTGAACCCAAGCCTAAGCCTAAATCCAGCCCATCCGAGACTAACGAAGCCTAAGCCTAAATCCAGCTCATCCAAGACTAAGCCTCAGACTAAGCCTAAGTCTAAGCCTAAATCCAGCCCTTCAGAGACTAAGCCTAAGCCTAAATCCTACCTAAACACAAGGACACAACATCCGTTTTCTTCTATTTACTAACCAATCCTAACACGGATATTTTTACACCACATCTTTCCACAACTGATAAAACAAATTCTCGCCACGAAACCGTTTTCTCCACATAAATTCATTAACATATTCGAACAATAAATTCTAACAATGCAGTTGCAAAGGGGCGGGGCACCTCTTTCGTTGCAGTTACGAAGGGGCGGAGCATAACTTTCGTTGCAGTCCCAAACTGTGCGCGCGTCCTCGGCAAAGCAATCAATGACGCAGGCTTCAACCCGTTCGCCAGATGTTTCTAAACACTGCGCCGCGAAAGCCCCGCCCACCCAGGGGCGGGATGGGGGAGTAAAGTGCAAAGTGCCAATTTTCTACACTAATGAGGAAAGATCGTGCAATTCTCGATCTGGCGATAATTGGTGATCCTTAACGACATGTATCAAGTCAAGTTTTACCAGAAATTCATACTTCGGATCACAAACCGATTTGCGTGAAATTGTCGGGACTTCCTTCAAAAAGAAAGAAAGATACTCGGACGATCTGGATAATCAAAAGAGCGAATTGAAACGAAATCAATCGGCGATTGATTAATGCGAATTTACTACAAAAAGATCTCTGCAGCCGATGTCAATGTGGCTTACACCTTTTTAGGCGTAAAAAGTTGAAGTTTAAGCGCCGAAACATCTTTGTCAACTGCCGATGGGTTTGTGAAAATTGTTGCTGCTTCTACTGTTTATCCAGGGATTATAAGTAAGTATATCTACAGATCTATATCTATTATATAACACGGAAGTTTTACTAAACAATAGCCACAGCGAAGTGCACATGACAAGGCAACTCTGTCTGCATGAAAGAATCGGCTCCTTATATACCCAGTCCTGACCCAGAAAATATGAGAAAAACTGGTTCAAGAACAAGAGCTAATCATGGCAGGACAAATATGCACTGGTTATCAGGTGAAGGTTAGACACAATACATCATGCAAAACACGAATACACAAGGCCTACTATCACTGCAACTCATAGAACTAGTCAGACAAGATAAACGATGTCTCTAGGCAAATGGTCCGGATCCATTCAATTGCTCAATGAATTATGCTGAATATCTTTGGGAAAATGTCATCCTGGCGCCCAATCAACCCTAAAGATAAGTTCTTTTGATTGACTATATCACATGTGCGTCCACTGCCGCAATGATAACGACAAGGAAAAGTTAATGCTTTGCGAGGAATGCCAAGAAATGTATCACATTTATTGTCTGTCGCCGCCGCTATCAAATGTTCCTACTGACGATTGGTATTGTAAAGAATCAGAAGAAGTAAACAAGAATCAGTAAACGGAAGTGGTAAAAGAAGGTGACGCCGCAAAATTGTTGCAAATCGCTTGTTGAATATGCCATCCGCCAAGACCAAACGACGTTGGGGCGGAAACTGCTTATCGAAGAAGTGTAACATCGTCCCGTCGAATCATTTCGGGCCGATTCCAGGAGTTAAAGTTGGTACGTGCTGGCGATATCGAAAACAGGTGGCCGAAGCTGGGGTGCATCGACCGCTGGTTGCCGGAATTCATGGAAAGGCTGGGGACGCCGCTTATTCGATTGTGGTTGCTGGAGGCTACGACGACGATGTTGTAAGTTGTCGATGATTAATTACGCCGGTTTGGATTTTGATAAAATGTTTTATTATAGGATGAAGGAGATCGCATCTTATATACTGGAAGCGGAGGGCGCGATCTCACGGGCAATAAACGCGTATCGAATCAGTCGAAAGATCAATTTCTGGAAAAATTCAATGCTGCCTTAGCGAGAAATTGTCACTCCCAATCTGGCAGATTGAATAAGAAAGGTTACGATGCTGGGGCCAGCTGAAAGACCAGTTTTGTCGCTTTACAATCCGGGATCGCAACAACATTGGTTGCCTCACCAGCTAAGAACGTTGCCAAAAGAAACCAGGCCCGTGTCCGACTGTCTGCGCGATTCCAATTTAAATCAGCCTCGTACCAATCGCCCAATTCACCAGGGATTTGTGTGTTGTAGTTCAGTGTGGGGGTTGTGTGTGTCGTAAGTAACGGATCTTGATATAAGCGTTGATGTCTACTTTATCTATGGCTCGAGAACGAATACGATGGATGGTAGTTCTTCGACGAGGTCAGGAAACCTAAATAAGGAAGTAAAAGACATGTTATGCCATTAGCGCTCTTCTTCCAACGCCAGGTTTGGTCTTGCTTGCAAGATGCCTCATTTCTAAGCTGATAGCTTACCCGCTGCTTGACTGTTTCACCCTTTCTTATGTGGAGACCTTCGGGGTTAGCAATCGCATTTCCAACATTAATGACAACGAAACATATCAAAGCAGTGTATCTTAAAACTGTGGGGCGCTAAGTTAGTTTCCTTCCTGGCATGTTCCCTCTGACGTCTCCCTCCCTCCACTAGGAAGATCTTCGCCAAGAAGGACAAAACTCTGGTGTTCGAGGACCAGTTTCATGATTATCTACGCAGGGCCAGGTGTGAAAGGCCGGTTTCAACACATAGAATGGGCTTTCAACTGCCGCCCTCAACTCGAGTAGAACTGCCTTCTCCCACTCACGAGTTCTTTTTAGTTTAGAATTTTTTGTGGGTTGGTTAGCCCCCCATGCAGGCCCAGCTCCCCACCCCACGGGATCGTTTTGCCTATTGCCGGCCAGCAGTCATATAAGCGAGGCGACCAGCTCTTACGATGTGATACCCTCCCCTGCTCTGGGTCGGAATTATTACTCGCGTGCTAGGTTCGAATCTACCCTACGCGGTCTCTACCGAAACGGACGCTTATGCAAAGAGCACTTTATTGGGCCGACGGGCGGACACCTCTACGCTGGTACAAGCAACCAAGCGAATGGGGACAGGTCGGGATTCGACCCCTCCCGATGCCGATCCCAATATTGCATCATCGATATTCTGCGTATAATTGATAAACATAAGCAAGCTACGTAAGCTCTGATCCATCATATTTGCGATGATGAGGCGGCAGCCACCAGCTCAAATCGATAATGATAGCAGCACTAATTTTACTTAGCCTAGCTGACCTTGCTGGACCTGCATCGAAACTGCAATTGTACTCATCAATTTCAACTTATATAATAATGACTGAAAATCGACCTAAGAAAAAGCTTTAAAAAACCTGGATGACTAACGTGTGCTTTGGTGAGGAAAAAAGGCTCATCGGAAAAAAAACTGAAATATGCAAAAAATCCTGATCCCGATCTATCCCTACAAGTGAAGAACACTAATTGGAAGGGCAGCTGGAGGTGATACCCAACCGCATGGTCGACGAGATAGATAATAACAAGGGGCCAGCCAAGAGGCCGTAAGGGCGACCTCGTAGAACCAGTCACGATTAGATCTGGGCTCGCTCTGCTCTCATCAGACGCGTGCCGGGCGGTCTAAACTGGATGGGGAAGGAACTTTCATAATTAGATGCAGGCTGCACTTATCCCACCCCACCGACAATTAAGCGTGACCCCACGCTCCTTCTGGACCAGCTACTAGGAGTTGGAGTAGAAGAAAGTGGGAGCCCGGCACACGTGACTACTTCCTGCTCAGGCCTCTACTGTAGTGAGAGCAGAGCGAGCCTAGATCTAATCCTCACTGGTTCTACCAGGTCTCTTGGCTGGCCCCTTACGCTGCCTGTCAGTTACCATCTATCTCATCGACCATGGCATCAGCACCCCCCCCCCCCCCCCAGCTGCCAGCAACTTCCCTCTGTGCGTCCCCACTAGCGCCTCCATACGAGGGTATCCTGTGCCAGCAGCAGCGTCCAAATACGATCCTGAACGAGAAGGGAGGTCCTCCCCAGCTGGTGGTAGAGAAACAGTGCCCTGATTCTTTACTCGTTCAGCGTTCGCCACTCGACGGTATTGGGCGAGTCACCCAGAGCCAGGTGTGCAAGGCCAGCGATGGACTTGCTAAATTGCTTTCGAAGGCTTGTTCAACTCTGAAAACCTGCTTACTAAACTGCCGTCCTCAGTGGGATCTAAGCTGCGGCCTCCCTCCCAATCAGGGCTGCTGGCCCAAGAAATACGGGACCAACGTCTTGACCAACTGAGCCACCTGCTCAAAGTTGCTACCCCAAGCAATGCGGATCAACCCCTTTGCCAACCCTGATTCCCGGTTCCTATCCGGTCTTGATTTCTATCCAGCCCCGGTCCCTATGCGGGCAGATTTGAGGGGTAAAGAATTCAAGAATACTGCGGATGCCATTCATGCGCAACCAGTCCAGTGGGTTGATCAAATTGGAAAGAGAAACACACGTGCCATGCGGATGAGGGCGGAGGCACCGCTTGCACAGAGAGGTGCGGGTTACAGCTGCAAAGTCTAGCTGCCTACATGAAGAGATACTCGATACAATGCCAGAGAAAGATGTTTTTCCGAAGTTTAACAGTTCAAATCCGACCGACAGCTAGGGTAAGATCCCTAAACCGATATGGCCGGCCCGGACTAGCGGGTCGGTCGGTGTCCCCCCAGGTGTCCAGGTCCAGGGATACGAGTTACGCGGTCAAAGGGCTAACTGGGCACCAGTGTGAAAACCGAAGCTTATTTTGCCGAAATACTATTTCGGTAGCCGCTGGTGGAAGGAGCGCCGTGGAAAGTCACGCCAAAGGAAAGAAGCACAAAAAATGCGTCGACGCTTCTTTTGCCCGTTGATTATTTTTTCGCATTGGAACGCCATCGTTGAAAGTATATTTTCGATTAATGAATCATTGCTGGCTGAGAACCTGCACGAAAAATCTTTGATCGCCCAACGATTGGTTGACGACGCGATCAAATTTGCGGGTGGCGTTTTGAAAGTCGACATCACGAAATAAATGAGTTGCTCCGTCTCTGCGTCACATTTTCGTTATAAATTGGCGCTGGAAGAACGAAAAAAAGAAGTCGACGATAGTGACATTGCATCCTGCAACAAGAAGCGGCAGGCTCAGGAATTAAGAGAATTTCAAACGAAAAAACGTTTATTGGAACAAGAATCGATTAACTGCGATAGACGATTTGATTGTTTCTGTGAGAACAAATCAGCGAAGTGAGATTTTAAATTCATTAAATTTTGTTATTTGCTTTTGTTCACTTTTTATTTTTTTAAAGAACATTGGCCTGTAAGCCAAAAAATAAATTATCTTAGCAGAAAAACCTCCTTGAAATTTCCTCGAAAAACCTGAAACTCCTTAAAATCTCCTTGAAACGGTTTTGAGAAATCGCTGGGAACCCTGCCGCAGATTTAAAGGCATCAAAGAAGCCATCCATATTGTGACTAAACGTCCTACTTTAAATCAGCAGGAGGACTTTAAAACTTTCACGCTTTTGCAATAGATTGTCACTACCTGAGAATCAACATTGTGTGCGCTACCATAGGTTTCCAGCTCATTTATGCATTGCTCGCCTTAGGGGCCATCGATAAAGGTCGACCGCACAAAATCTCGATTTTTTGACCCCCCTCCCCCCTGACCGCATGCCGACCACTTATCGCGCGCCCCTCTCAAAAATGGTCGACCACTTCAGCCAGACCCCCTCCCCCTGCCAAACGCAATTTTGTGAAATGTTTCGGCTTATGCTTTCTCGAGCTCCACAAGATGCCATCTCCTTCGAAGACAAATCGTTTTTGATTTATGGAGCGGATTTCTATTCTGTAGAAGCCTCCACAAACTTTTCCCTGTTCCAATCATATTAGCTGGCAAGCAGTCATGATATGATAAGCGCGGCTGTGAGGGATAGGTTGGGATCCCAATCCTGATCCTGACATTGAGGCATCGGGATTCTGCTAATAATTATGATATGCATAAGCATGGCAGGTACACTCTGATCCATCATATCTGCCATGAAGAAGTAGCGATGAGGAGGCAACAGCAACATCGGCTCAAATCGATAATGATAGCAACACTTATTTTACTTAGCCTAGGCTGACCTTGCTGGACGAGTATCCAAACTGCGAATGTACTCACCAATTTCAGCTTATTTATATTCACTGAAACTTGACCTGATAAAAAGCTTAAAAAAACCTGGATGACTAAAGTGAGCTTTAGTCTGGAAAATAGACTCATCTCCTTCGTGCGTGCAAACTGTTCGACCACAAACAAAAAATCCCGATCCCGATCGGGCTTGCCCTGATCTCGATCCTTGAAAAAGGTGATACCGACCAATCCCTAGAGGTGACCAGCTCTCATGGCAGGCTCCATGTGCCTTCACTGGGAGCACCTCAACACGAGCAATGCTGGGTGAGAAGGGGCTTTGGCTTAGCTTAGGAACCATCTCGACTGGTGTTTGAAGACAGTTTCCCAATTCTCTGCCCCTTGGGTGGCGTCCGCCGCTTGACAGTAACCTGGTGTGCCCGGAGCCAGGTGTCCAAAGCCAACGACAAGCTACTAAACTGCCGTCCTCCGTCGGAATAGAACCTCGGCCTCCCAGTCAGGGTTGCGGGCCAGAAAGGCGGATCAACTCCTAAATCAGCTTAGTCATCGCCTCCGAACTTTTCCCTTTCGGATCAGATGCCATTCCACGACCAAGGAGAAGAGAAGACAAAAAGTTTTGAAGGTTTGAACGCGCACTACTGGTGAAGATAAAAGGAGTTTTTTGTCATCAAAAGTCTAAAAATTTGCTGCGGTCGACCATTGGCCGCCACCCCATGACTACAGCTGACAACTTTTTGCCAACCCCATCCCCCCCCCCCCCGCCCCCTAGGCTGCGGTCGACCTTTATGGATGGCCCCTTACGATGTGTTTTTATCAATTCCTGATGATGTCTTAAAATAAGACGGAACGTCGAAAATTAAAATATTATAAATAATGTCGTATTTGAGTAATTTATTGGTCTTCTTGTTCCTTTGGAAATGTCGCTAAAAAGACGTCTAAAAAATTTCTACTTATCTCAAAATCAGGCTTTTTCACATAAGACCGTTACTCGAGTATTCCTTTTTTGAATCAGCCAAAACGCGCTAAATAAATGGAAAAAGACACAGTCAAGTCCTTCGTCTCTTTCCCGCCAGCAAAAGAATAGCTTCGCATGCAAACCACAAAATAGCTAGCCCAACAGCCCACAAATACAGCACGAACACTCCACTCAATGTGGACAAAGATAGTGGAGAGACTTCATTCGTTCTACATTCTCTCTTATATCTCTTCTCCAAAGTTGTATATAAATATTCCAAATGACCTAGAATTTGAAACGCTGCTTTGTCCAATTTCACCTGTAAATCAGTTCGGTTTTTATTTATAATAAATCCATTCCACATTGTTGGCGTATCCAAATCCACAATAACCACGTCGCAATTATTACGAGCTAATCGCATAGCCGCGTATCGAAGACACACATAAACGTATGACCCACCATCGTCTGACTCCAATCGACGGAATGCCTCTTTTGATGAATTTACAACTAGAAGCGGATTTTTTTTCAATGCTTCGCGGACCAGCTGAAAATGACCAGAATCCGAATTATTGACCCAATCGAAATAGGCGATATCGGGTGTGTGTGTTAACATGGTCAATTTTCCTGAACTTATCAACGTGACCAGTTCTTGGGTACTTCGAAAAGGAGGATGACGAGCCACAGAAGTTATTTGATTATAGACAACTGTTTGATATAAGTTGATAAATATGACAGTACAAAGTGATAAGTAGATAAATAAAGAATTCGTACTGAGGCCTCGAGCATTAAATAAGTCTCCATCCGCCTGCTGCAACGAAAATTGAATGACATTCCAAAAGGTACGGGAAATAATTCTTAGTAATGATAAAATATTTTCGATAACTCCTTTATTAGAATTTCCATCATCAAAGTAACCCAAAAACCATTTTGAAAATGCTAAAGTCAACAACACAATCATCAAAATACCCACTATCGTTGCCCACAGCTCCTTCGAAAATCCATGAACTAATAGTAATGCACCTTGGCTAATTTTCAAATTTTCCAATTTTATTAAGAAAACGTATTTTTGAGTATCAAAAAATCGAGTATAAGCAAAGTATTTTTTCCGGATTTTTGAATAGGCAGCTATGGTAGCGATTGTGTCGATAGTTCCGTTTTGTAATTCACCAAAAAGTCCTGACCACATTGTTTCATTTGGTGACAAAGAGCCTAGACGACTCGAAACTGAAGTAATCTCGTAATTTAGACCCGCTCTCTGGAGACAGGAATGCAAGAATTGAGGGACTAAACCAGGATTAGAGCACTGCTTTGTGACATTCAAACTAAACTCAGAACACGGTAGAGCATCAGGTGGAGCGATATAGAGTCCGATTTTGACTCTTTCAAACATGGCTCAAAATTCGATTTTTGCAATAAGGGTTTTTTTAAAGGCGTCAATCAAATTAAAGAAAGCCTGCGCTGAATGCTCGAATGATTTGATTCAATCAGTCTTCTGAAACATACCCTTCCGCCTTTGATTGATAAATGTGAATTTTGAAAAACAAGCAGGATGCGAAACTGACGATGAGTGAGGTGCACAAAAGTAGAGGTTCCCACTCAGCGACAAAAACGTCTTCTTCCACAATAGCCTACAAGTGGCCACTTAGTCCTTGGACAGACGAAATTGATACCCATTAAATTGATTAGCAAATATATATTTCCAACTGAAACTGGAACGAGATCCATGGCAAGCAGGGCAAAAAATGGCAATATGGCACGCAGTCGTAGTCGTCACTATTTTTGCAGACACGGATACAGGGGCGTGCGAGTGGGTTCTCTAATTGTCTTAAATTTCTGCGCAGTTGGCCTTTCACCTTTATAAGAATTTTACACTTTGAACGCAGCTTCGTTGAGTTCAAAACTCTTTTTTCGCTGCGAATAGCTTTTTGGACATATTTTCGCGTGCAATTGCGTAACCTTGATATGGTTTGCATTTCATCTCACTTCAATGCTGAGAGGAATACTAACCAGAGTTGGTACAGATATCACATATATCTTAATATATATCTAATGAATATTCATATCTTTGAGAAATAAATATCAGTGGCGTAAATATCTGTATCATTTCGAATATATGGGTACAGTATACTGTAAATGCATCCATACTTTATCTTTTTTCAAGAGTCGCAATAAGCGTTTTAGATATGAATTTGTGCGCATCAGCATGCTCTCTATCAAAGGCGGATTCGCTACGATATGCAAAGTCAAGCTAGCCGAGTTACCCCTGCGAGGGGAGTGATCTGGCTGGGTTCACTCTAATCTAGGATCTGGCTGAGCTAACCGATAGATCTCCTGGGTTCACTCTATGATGCTCAGATCATTATCGATCGTTGGGTCATTAATCGATCTTGTTCGACTCGAGTATTCCTTAAGCAAATATGATTGATCTGATCATTTAGATCCATCGATTGATCGATTAAGTGGGTGATCGATTGGTGGATCGGTATATTGATTTTCTTATCAGTATGATTGATCAATCACTCTGTCACCCAGTCATATAGATTGGATTGGCTAACCGTATCGATCAGGTCAGCTGATCATGTCGATCACCCAATCATATTAAACTGCGGCTTTATCAGCCAGTCATTTATCAGCACTGCAGCAAAGTAACTGCGCATAAGATTATAACATCGCTCTGTTTTCTTGTATTTCCAGTATATAGAATCTTTGTCTGGCAAGTTCTGGTTCTGGTGTATGTCTGATGTAATCCGTGTTTTGATTATTCGCTCGAGTTAGGTGTGTTATCGACCGAACAGCGCAGGTCAGTAATCTGCTTGATTCCTATATCTGCTCGATACGAAGATAAATACAAGTTCCAAGAAGCTTGTTGACCAATCGCGCTCCTAAATATCGATTATAAAATTATATCAACAGCTGAAGCGAACCTCTGTTGCAGGTTATAAGGTTGACAACGGAACCATCCAAATTTTGAGACTATTTTCAAGATACTTTTTGACATAATAAACATGTAGGCCCGATGTTGAGCACAAGGATCTGACAGAAACCAATCTGAGCTATCATCCCGGGTGCATGCGATCATGGGAAGCAGTGAAATGGGAAGCAGTGTGTCTATTGCAGTCAACGCTCCTGCTGCAACCCACGATATATTCTCTCCAAGATGATGACCAGTGTGCTCATAGGGGACTGGACTGTGAACTGGATTAAGCAGATGGTCTTTTTTCTTTTTGTTGGACAATACTTTTGATCTGGTAGCATTCTTTGTCAAGGTTTCATCCCTCGTGGGTTTTTTGCCTTGATCGTCGTACTTGTGCCGCAAAAGCATGCTATTTTTCGCGAAATAAAATTCGAAATATTAAAAAATGCAGAGGATGAAATGGTGAAGTGGCAATGCCAATCCTTGATGGACTCCAAAGATGATTAGGCGGCGGTTACATGCCGGCTACGCATCTGACTGCTCTGGTGACGTCTTTGTAGAGAAGGGTAGTCCACTATACGCCACCAGTCATTACGGGGCTTACTGTACTAGCGAACACAAAAAATT
>JASANH010000595.1:0-28575 GCA_030248295.1 Mesodorylaimus sp. YZB2_4
GTAAGTATTTACAGTATAGCCTGTCAACATCTCTCCAACCTTTGCACAATGTGGACCTGACGATTGAACGTGTTGTTACATGTGTTGTGGTTTGAGCAAGCGTGACAGATCTTCTTCGCTCTCATACCTGCGGCTTCGGGCTGATCTTCTTACAAGCGAGCGGTCCAAGGTCCTCAATAGCCCAAGCCTGGTAGAAAGGCTTATTCCTGCAGAGTATTGATCACTAAGACCCCGATTCCTCAACAAACCCCGCAGGCGTGTTTGCCGCGCCTCCCACGGGTGCCTGCAACTGCCCTGTGCAGACTAGCCTGGCTGCTGGTCGAGTGCACCCGGTCCTATGATGCCCTCGCTGGCGAACAGTTCCACAGTCGGTGGCGCAGTAAAGACTTCTGTCAACACAAGAGGGTCCTTTGCGAAGCACATCAATGCACAACGACGTTTTAACTGTCCTAGATCTTACCCACGGAAAAATCCGCAGACAAACCAAGTACCTGCCCCGGAGTCAACTCATGAACTTTTCCAGTATGAACCGAAGGAAACGACGACCGCAGAGACCCTTTGAGAGTATGCTAATCGAAGTCCCTGGCGGGCGCCAGGCCTACCCCACAGTTCTGCCAATGGGGTGGACAACACCAGGGGGTGGCTCCCCACAAATTCAAAATAAAACAGATGGAAACGAATCGAGTGAGAACAAGCAAGAGAGAGCCCCGATCTCTCCCGGCGGCCTGCTCTTAAACCTCCCTGGCTCCTCCTTACGGAGCCATACCCAAGACTTCCAGGCGCCCCCAAGCGGCTATGGTCACAACAAATTATCCACTGCAACTCGGAAACTGAAGATCGAATTTTAGGCCCTAATATCGAGTTAGGAATGCGCGGGTGCGATGTTGTCATATAATCTTGTCGAACCTTTAGCTTCGCAGAGAATCCTCATACTGACAGGCTTTACAATTTTTGCTGTGGAATATACAGTATGTATGTGCACGAGTACTGTGCAGAAAAACATTTGCAAATGTCAGTTTTATGGTTCTTTCCGGAAATGCCAGCGGGTTTTGATTGACCATTTTCCTTTTCTGATTTCTGAAATTAAATAAAAACTAATTAATTACTTTGTTTTGCCGCCGATTTGTTTTCGTCAATTTGTTTAGGGTTCACAATGTTTTGCCATGTTGATCTCCCTGACAATGGCGTCGAATCAAATACTGTAAATTGCGGGGCATTTTATTTTATTTTCATCTCCTGAGGCGCAATTTTGTGAGGCTTTAGAATATAGACACGACCAGACCAGGCCTGTGCCACAGACTTAGCAGATCCTAGCAGATTAGACGATATGCTGATCTCTTGAAGCGCCAGTTACATCTAGCCATCGAGTTGGCTGCTGTGGAACCACGCCTCCTCTCTTTTGATTGGAACTCTGCTACACCGCCTCCTACTTATAATAGCTATGCTGACTGAGCTTTTATTCAGCTTTGATACTTGCTTTTTCCTGACTGTCAGATTTACACATTTCTGTTTCAGGTCTCAGAATATTTTTCACTATTCCGATGAAGAATATCAGTGCTCAAGACTCTGCGAAAAGCAGTTTTGAGACGTGGACTAGACTAGTCAGCTTTTACATCGTTCTAAGCTCCCTATATCTGCTAGGCAATGCCGTGATAATAATAAGTAACGTTACCATGAGCTCGGAGGAAATGCGTAAGCAGATTTTTCGTTATCGTTCGCTACTCAGTTTTTGCCGAGCTTTTGTCAGTCTTCAATTTTGTATAATGGGTATTTTCATCTCGATGCTTTTGACGTCATTGGTTTCTATCAACCAAGCTCATCTAAGCTGTGAGGCTGTCTTTTTTTGGCTCATGTTTGGTTTGATGGCAATGTTATCGCTGATTTTCCGTACTTTCGATCGAATTCTAGCCGCTTGTCAGATATTCTTAGATATTGGACTTTGAGCGCGGAACAGGCTTCAATTATTTGCGTTTTTTATTTTAGTAATTAGCTGTAGTGTGAGGTCAGGCCATTCTGTTGTGGTGAACATGTCTCATCTAACCCAGGTCATTGTGTGCGCTAGCGTGTTTAGTTTGGGCACAGCTGAGAGCAATGCTATCAGTCAGGTCACTGATAACGTACTCTCAGCAATATTGATCGGCTTGCATTTGATTTTGATCATTTATGTTCGATATGGATCGGGAAAATCGTCAACAAGTGAGGCAGAAAGGACTTCGATCGAACGCCTCTTAGAACTGATGCCGGTTCTCAGAACACAAGCTATTCTACATTGCGCCATTTAGGCCTTCTCGAAGACTATGTTGTTGATGGCACAAGTCTTCATCGGTGACAAAGTGTGGATCTATCGATTGATGGCCTATGCTGCCATATTGGTCATACTCGACATCTCTATCAACACTGTCGCATTCTTGTGCACCCAGGAAATTCGAAATCAATGGACAGCGCGGTTTAGCTCGAACGTTTTTAGGCCGGATCAAATTTCATTGGATGCGATTGCGGATGATCAAGCCAATGTGAGCGACATGGTTGAGACCAGCAGCACTGTCGCGGCAGCATCTTCGTCGCGTATGTATAGCTCGTGCGAGTAAGACCCGAGAAACCGCTTTGGAATTCTTATGTCTGAACAGTTACTGTCCCATTGTTCGTTCCATTGACAACCTGACGGATGGACGAAAAGTTGGAATGACGTGCTTGGCCTCTTGAGCAGGATGCGACCCAGTAAGATCAATCAAACATGAGTAGATGGCTTCAGGGTGGGTCCGACAGACGCACCGCACCGCGCAAAATTCCGGACTGCTCTTATTGCTATGCGATGGCTACTTGCGGGTGATGGTCAAGTCCAACACGGTGTCAACCCGTCTGACTTTGGACGAAGCTTATGTCACCGCCTGCCCTCAAATCAGAACTGATTGGATGGCCCTTCCATGGGCTGGGCTGTCAATGATGGCGACGAGCGTGATATGCGAAAGTGGACTATACTACTCCTAGTGGAACAGTATGAAGTGCCAATTGTGTCCAGACGATGACAAAATCTTTGATCAATAATTTTGTATCATGTGATTTCCGGATGAATTCAGTGAACGCATAAGAATGTCCTTACGACCGTTCGACCAACGTGTGTGTGATAACGCTGATCAGAAATATCCCCCGTCTGACTCCGAGAGCCAAGTGATGAAAAGTTCTTGGACCGGTGATAAAAACTGATTGCCACTGATAATAAGATTATGAGTGATAACATCCCCAAGCTTCTATTGAGACACTCTAACTGGGTCAAGGCAGGCACGGGGACCAGACCTATCACCGCAGGACAGTTCAACGCACACATTTCACCGCGAGACGATTCAACGAAAACATGATGATAATTGTGTTTCTTGCCTTTCTGACATCAGGAATAGGTCATGCTGACTGTTTTTCTTCAGTTCTTGAGTGGTTCTCGCTTGGTGCTTATAGCCAGTCTTGTTCTAATGCCTGCTTGTGCCGTCTTGCAACGGGGTTTATTGTCTGCTGGAGGCTTGGATTCATGGTGATATCAAATCTGCCAATATTGTCGAATTGTCGAACTAACAGAAATACCCTGCTTTATCCCAATGGCTTACAGTTTCATCAAATCGAAGCGTGGGGAAGCTTGCTTATGATGGTCGACTGTACTGCATGGCGAGCACAACAACGTGCTATTCCAAAGATTTTAAAATTCAATTCTACGTTTTATCAGGATTGTGAAAGTTCTGATGGAACAAGCTGGCGTTGCGACCAAATGCTTGATGGACGGCAAAAGTGCAAAGGACGTGTAAGGCGCATAGAAGTAGTGAAAGAAAGTTCTTGTCAACTTAAAGTCGGCAAGAAGCATCATATCACTTCATGCGAAACGCGTCTCATGTTCGCAAAGTGCAGGATGATCTTGGAACAGTGTCCTAGGCGCCCATTTTGTGATAAGCTGGTTCACATCCTAGTCCTCATGTATGTCTCCTCCGCATCGCGCCTGTCCTGGTCACTCTGCTTGAAACAATAGCAGCTGTGTGATGCATAGACGAGAAGACGATGTACCTACTTCATTCTGTCTGAGAGGGAGACAGTATCGCCAGGCGTCGGGGCGGCCCAACGGGTGGAAGAGAGGAGTCCTTAACGTTTTGTGCTGGCACAGCTCCAAGTACACTCGGCCACAAAAATGGGTATTGCCAGCACAACAGCCTCATCGTTAGTCCGCAAATCTCATGTCACGTATTTGAACTCCAATTTTTAGTTTCCTGTCATACTTGTCCTTCCTTTAAGATAAGGGTTTTTGTGAGGGTCGACCTGAATCTAGTAACTTGCCAAGTCCTCTTGAGGTGGAGAGTCATTTTCAGATTTTGTCCTTATCGTAGGCATTTGCTAAAAGCTTTGCTAAAGTGAGACGCGTTTTGCACGAAATGACCTGATGCTTCTTGCCAGCTCGAACACAAGTTCCACCTAGGACCTAGTTCACTGGGGCAAAGCCGGCTTTTAGGAAAATCTATTTTCCAACTTTGGAATACAAGCAGCGCGTCTGTCAAAATTTCAAATCCTCTTCCCCCTAGTACACCCTTTTGTGTGTCCTGAAGGTGTCTCAAGCACACATTTGAACTTTTTTCGTACACACGTGCGCAGTATGTACGCCAGAGGAGACAACAATCAACAGGACAACAAGCACGAATGGGACCATCGAATGCTCGGAAGATGCAATAAGCACGTCATGGTGCGCCCACAAAACATACAATGAGACCAAGCACACAATTGTGACATGATAAACTGACATGCAATATGCTTGATATTCAGTTGATCATGAGAAGAATCAGAAAAAAGATTACGAATATGCACGAGTGAGTGATCGATCGACTAATCAATCATGGATTGATCAGCTCGCGGTCGCTAACAAAAATGAGAATTAGCGCTCGATCATTTCATGATCCAGTAACGACTGAACACAAAAATGGCCGAGTATCAATAACGGATCGACCAAATAATTGACTGATCCATAATCAAAACAATCAGTAGGAAATATCGATCACTACTAATCTGGCCAAATACTGATCAATGCCCCTCGGTTATCCAAATATCAACTCGATCAGTCTTAACACTACCTACACATAAACAGATCACCATATCGCCGAATCGATCAATCGATAATCAATATCGATTCAAAGAGACACTACTAGGGAAGGAAACATGGAAGAAACTGATGCATAAATCGATACTGATCATCCAATCACCCACGCCAATTGAGTTGAAATCAGCACCGCTAATACAATGAACACGTAAATGCTGTCATGAGCAGCTAATGCAGGCAGCAGCCAACTGGAAGTTGTTTAGTAAAAAAAGCCTGAGCACACCACATAAATAAAAAGATTTTCAAAAAAGCAAAAAATATCCGCCAGAAACTAAAAATGATTTTTGTCTCACAGAAAACAATAATTCTTTCAAACTTTCTAACGATCCTGATTCGTAAAAAAATGGCAAGATTACATATCAAAATGGCATCAATTGAAAAGACTGAATATTTATATTCATTTGAAAACTTCAAAATCATTCAAGGTTTTCTCTAAAAAATTCAACAATAGCAAATGAATTTTCCGTTACTTTTTGATGTCCTAAACATCAAAAAACGACTAGATGGCTTTTTTTGTGGAATAATTCTTCTTTCTTTGGAGCTGATTTGCAGTCTTAGAATTGCCCCACATTTACTATCTACGTGGTCGCGATCATAAAAACCCAAGCGTTCTCAGCTGATCAGGAAAAGCACAACAACGCCAAGAGCTTTTAAAAGTCAAAAACCTGTAAAACGCAAATCCTAACAATTTTGATGTAAAAAAGCGAGGTTTACTTTCTTCAATAATTTTCGACCGAACCCATAATCGGAACATTTAGCTCACCTATTGGACTCGGCGCAAGAGGCTCCGGAAGAGGACCCGCTATCATTGGGCGTCGGTGGTGGATTATCGTACCGAAATCGATGGCTACTACAAGGCGACGATGGTGGTGGTCGAGGACCAGCGCCGCTCGACCGTCTACGATTGCCACCTGATGACATTCGATTTTGACGCGCCGATCGATACCTACTCGATGATCGTCGTCGATTTCTACGATCGTTCTCCATTTCTTCCATTTCCATCGACGTATCAGCGCCAAATTCCTGTTCTTGGAACAACAACGGAGTACACGGCCCCACAGTGGCGCAATTTCGACCACTTATTTCATATTCCTCAGTCACGCAAGCTGTATAGGGTGGCGGGGGCGATCCGATCGGAGGATGGCTACAACAAGGTCCATCTCTGCTCGATCCACGACGATCCCATACGCTGGATCTCGGATACGAATTCATCAACGTCGAACACTCGGATCGCTCGTAGCCGTACTTACGATCTCGTCGGCGTTCTCGTCCATTCGACGATTTGTGACGATTCGATCGATGACGGCCATTGTGATCGTACACATTCGAATCGTGCGATCGCGAGTCGCTGGTCGTCGTGACCACAGTGGCCGGACTGGGCGGCGGGTTCCTCGGACCGTGGCGATGACCAGTCGAACTACTGGCCGCTTCGCTACTCGACGACGACTTTCCAGTTAGGTTCGGTCGTTCATCCGAGCCCATGGGCGGGGGTAACGGGCCGATACTGCTGTACGCGTCCGAGGCACTCGACGATTGATGATGGACTACGCGACATCTAAAAACAATAATCAGGTCACGCTGACCATCCCAGCTCTATCGAGGCCACTTACGTCGCACTATACTCGACAGTGGTCGTAGCTGTCGTGGCCGTCGACGCCTGTTGTCCACCAATGGCCGTCAACGGGTGCAGCACCCTTAACTCCAACGTCGCTCCGTCAGCCAGTCGTGTCGTGTGCGTCTTTGGCTGGCTCGAAAGACATCCTCGACACCAGCGGACTATGGCATAAGCCAGGCACACGAAGGCCACGGCGACGATCACGTAGATCACTACGTTCAGGGTCGAAGATGCGCCCATATCGTGTCCACTTATCACCACCCTTGGTCGGTCATAACTGCTGTTACGGTCATTGGCCGACCTGCCTTCATCCGTCGCTGAGAACTGGCAGATCGATTCGTGACTACCATCCGCACAACGACGCGTATTCGGCTCGCACAGGATCGTGAATGGGATACATTTGGCTGAAACATGCAGACCCACTGTACTTTCGACACCACCGTATGTATAGACTTGCTTGGCCTAGGGCGAGGCCAAGTATTCGGTTGCCTCATCCATGAAACAGTGCACTCACCATCTCCCGGCGACGCAGAAACCCGTCGGGCCAAGGTTTCACGACTAGGACACTTATTTCTGAGACCAATTACCATTCAGCCTGTTGCACCAACTACAATAGTCCTAGACGCAATGAGCTGATCCCTGCACACATAAAAAGCTGCAGACTCCCTGTTTTCAGCTCCATCTTCCGCCCACACCAGGCTAACATCGCTTAAAGGCGATATCCTAGTCAAGATGCAAACCCCATCAGAAAAAAACGTGTTCCCGCTGAGCCACACCCTACTGTAGAGACCCGCAACCCTGGGTTGTGGCCATGCGGTTAAGGCGTCTGCCTTTCACGCTGAGTGCGCACTAGCAAGGTAAGGGTTCGACACCCGCCTAGGTGAAAGATTGCCAATTAAGTTTTCCTTAGTCCTCGAGAGCGCTGTATGGTGCTTGGCTATAGACAAATGACATGACATGACATGGCATGGCTTACCATCATCGCAAGCAAAATGGCCAGCCGGACATGAGCAGTTCTTCTCATCCGATCCTCCGTCTTGCACGCAATCGACGTTGCCATCGCACACGGCGAATCGGCTAATGCACTCACCATCGTTGCACGTCCATTCGTAGGCTTGGCATTTGGGACGATCGACGCATCTAAAATTGCACACAGTTCACATCGCACCATCACATGCTCAGCGGTGGTTCAGTGAGCGGTCAACACACACCAGCACATACAAACATGGTCGAGTCACTATAGTTCTCAAAGGATACGAGGTTTACCATTCAAGGTTCTAATTTCTGGGCTAAGCATTACAGTATTTCTTCCTTCACTACAAAGCACATCGCAACTTGGCACAGCTCTCTACGAATGCGTTATATCTACATGGTGAACAGTAGACACGTACCACTACCCCAATTTATAAAATCACATAGACATCGCAGTGTGCATCTCCCCTGCTCGTGTGACACAGTACCCATCTCTTTTGTCCAGCCCCCCAGCACCAACCAACCAACCAACCAACCAGTCGTGGCCGGGGGTGCAGAGGTCGCCCTATTGCTTGGGAGCGAGTGGCTGGACTCGCCCCGGGGTCGATCCCGGTTTGCAAGCCTCGCTGACCTGCCTCGATCACGTCGTGGGTGACTCACCCGGTACCCTAGAGGTGCTCCGAGTGGAGAGGCGGAAGCCAAAGCTGTCCAACACCGACAAGATTCAAAGCCCACCCGCCATCGTCCGAGGTGGTCAGTGTCCAGTCCAGGATGCCCTCGAGTGGAGACACACAGAGGGTAACTGCTTTCTGTGCTAGTCCCCAAAAAAATGAAACCTTTCTTTTGGGGTTGGGGGTCAAAAATAGCAAAGGTACCCGCCACAACCTCGCCAGGCGGGACTGGAGGGTCTTCGCCATGTAAAAAAATTTTCTACTTCCAAAAATAGTAGGGGGGTAAAAAAAAGTAAAGGTGCACACCCTTGCCGGGCGGGACAGGGGGGTATAAAAAATGAGAAGGGTCCCCCCTTTCCAAAATTTTTTAGGGGGGGGGGGGGTCTACACTACCTTGGATACCCAGTCAGCGATGGTGTTATAAGAGTTGACTGCTGAGCGGCTAGAGGCAAAACGGGCTCCAGTTCACAAAAATTAAAAAACCCTAACCAAGCAATTGATCCCCGTCATCCCCACACACCCATCTATCCTACCGTACTGGCCCTTACCTTTTCTCTCCGTTATTCTCGTCCAAAACCCGTCCAAGGGGGCAGCCACACCTGGGCTCCCACTCCGTGCCACTCTGCCCCTTCATCTCCACGTAGCAGATATCCTTGCACTTGGCGTATGAACAGTGATCCAAGGCGGACAACCTCTTCGTAACGGTCCCGTCCACAGCCAGGATGGCACTCAACCCCCCGATCCGTTGATCGACCATGAACTGTACCTTAGTCTCGTGCCCACCCCGGGTCTTGTCCACACTCCAGATCAAGCCGGTCTTCTCCTCGACCACATACAGTCTGCTCTTCCACGTCGTCATACTCGACACGCCATTGTTGAGACTGGTCACGAAATCTGGGCGATACTCCTTGCCAGCACTGTGCACTTGCCCGATCGAGGCTCGCTTACGATTGTACCAGTACAACACACCTTTCTCCAAGTCCACGTACAGCAGCGACATCTCGCCCTCCTCCTTATCCACTAGGCGTTGACAATTCTTGCCTTCGTGATTGCATCGCATGAGCGACGATCGAGACGAGTAAACGTCGGCGTAAACGAGAAGGCTAAAAACGAAGGGTCGAGTACTACATCTCGACAGACCCTCTCCCACGTACCCACATTCACTTAACCCTACAAGCCCATCAAATCCATCCTACAGGGCCAAGGTATGTTTCGCCTTCTACCTTACACATCTGCCTCTGCAACACCCACATTTTGAGACCCCAGGTCCGTCTCATCTAAGGGTGAACTGAACTCGACCATCCTCCCCTGCTACTGTGTTCACCCGTCACACCTTTCATTCCAAACCCTGTAGGGCACCCTCTCGGTCAACTCACCCTCTCAACGGATCCACCACTACCAATTTGGGATACACCCCGGACTGTGCGACCACCTGGCCCACATAGGTCAACTCTCCATTCACGTATCGATGCACATTGACCGCGGCCAAGTCGCGACCATCACTCGCGTCCGTTGTCCAGAATATGGTCTGCCTGCTCGGGTCCAAGGCGAAGTCCATAACTTTCGTGTTCGTGCCCGACAACGTCAATGTTTCTATCTGAAATCAATGCACACATATCACTGAACTAGCGGCCAAGGTAAGGATGCTGACAATAAAGTAATTCTAATTCTCCCGCCATTTTTAAGTTTAAACGTTTCGGTTGAAAAAATAAATTTCTCTCGACGCAAAAACGGCCTTCCGTTTCTCTTCTAAGAATTGACCAACGGCATCTCAAATCCATTATCCATAAAGCAGAACATGCACAGGGAAGGATCCAATAACTTTCCATGAAACCAGGGGTGGGGCCAAGACATTGGGCATCACTCACCTTAGTTCCACTTTCATACGCCTTCCTGATCTTTGTCGATTGATTCGATTTCTCCATCCAATAAATCGTCCTATTCAACGGGTCGTATTTCAACGACACCACATTGCCCAGTCCCTTGTAGGGCAAGGAGGCGATAGGCCCAAGAAACGTATGATCGGAAGAAATCGAGAATCGACGAATCGTCCTCGTCGTCTGCGCATGACTGGACGAGGGTGCACCTTGTTCCGACTGTTCATCGATTTGCACCAACAGGACGAAATTCGACGGCGCTGAATGTAGAGACACGCGTTAGGGATCGGACTTCGGTGAGCTAGACACTGCTGGGCCTGGGTCAGTAGTCAGAGAACGCGCTCAAATTCTGCAAGCCCCCCCCCCCCAGCCGGGAGAGGCGCAAGGACATCGAATGGGGCAGGGGATAGGAGGTTCCAGAATCCGAGTCCACAGAAGGTAGGGAGGGACCCCACGGGACATCCATCGACATCGCGCAGTAGCGACTAAAAAGCCCGGTATGCATTCCAGTCAGACCCTACAGCGGATGGCAAGAGTGGCAAGCGTCCGCTAACCCAGCATCGACAGATCCGACCTTAGGCCTGGATCCTGATCCCGATCTGATCCAGGTCTGGATTGGCCGATCCTGATCCGATCCGGCCGATCCGCTTCAAAAAAAATAGAAGATAGATAGGGATAACGAGTTCACACTGCGTCCTCAACAGCCTGCCATGGTTTCTCGCTGTCACTCTCTGTTAAACCACTTCAAGGACACAACAGAGATAAGCAGCGCCTAAAGCGGGATTAAATGCTGATTTGAGAGAAAAAACGGGATTTTCTCATCATAGCATGCCATACTATATCATTTTCCAGCAGATAAAGCGAGAAAAACTTTAGTTGTCGATCCGGCCGATCCAGCAGCCAGATCGGATCGGCGGATCGGTCGATGCTGGCTGCTGGCTGCTAGCAAGCCCCCACCCAGCGGGCGGGATATGTCGATCATGACGGCCAGGTTCTCGCTCTCCTGTAAAAATGCAAGTGGCTGAATCCCCCGGTGCTAGGCCCAGGTCGTGGCCTGGCGGTTACGGCATGTGCCTCTCAAGCAAGGTGCGCACTTAGAGGGGAGGGTTCGACTCCCGCTGGGGTAAGAAATGATTGCCAAATATCTGTTCCTTCGCTATCGAGTGCGCTGTACAGTGCTTGGCTATGGATAAAGTATGACATGACCTTTTAACCCACCCTACGATCTGCAACTGGAAAAAACCATCTTTTCTCTAAAATTGATTTCTGTGCAGTGAGATCCAGAAACGGCATAGCCGGATGTGTCTTAATAGATGCATTGTTCAGACGGCAAGACGGCCATTTTAAGAGTACCCAAGCTACGGGAGATGCTGTACAAGATGAGAGACCAAAGACTCTGACGGATCATTATCTTCACAAACTTTATGCGAAGTTAAAAGATGGTTGAAACGTCAAGCCGGCGGGTCTGATGCCTGTCTGCCAGGGAACGACCGCCCAACATGAACAAGAAGTTGCATGGTGAGACAGCCCCGAAAGCAGGTCATGCACACTGTCTGCCAGTCACTGGACCACAAAACTGTGCCAGCACACTTTACTCACCCACGCACGATCTGCCATCGGCTCCAGTATCATAATGGGTCGGGCAATCGCATCGATATCGTTCCCCGTAATGACCACTGGGCAAGGCGAAACACAAATGCTCGCATTTCTTATTCCCATTCGAACACGCATTCCATCCTGAATAAAACAATGGTTAGAATGGTAGAATGGAGTGCCACTCGGGGAGTCCAGCACCCTCGCGATGCAAACAACCGACTACTTTTCAGCTGCCTACAATGGCCACTGGTAACAGTCACTTCTCAAAACTACCCAAGCCAACACATTCGATGTGAGAAAGGTTCAGGCCACTACAAAACTTGGGATGTGGTCTCCACGGGTCGCAGAAACCAATCACAATCGTATTTATCTCTAATTAAAACATGAAATTGAAAAAATTCGCGAAATGAAAAATTGAACCTCATTTTGAGACAAAATCCACAAGCCGTGCACTGTAGCTTTACGATCAGTCCAGAGTCGCACTTGTACTCGGCACGTACTCGATGTCCATACTTATGATCAGTACGACGCCCCATCAGTTTACTCAGTCATCGCCTTGGTCAGCAATTATTCCGCTTCTAGCCTCACCCCAGACGCTCATTCTGGTGGTATAGGATATCCTCGCAAGAGTCAAGCTGCCACGCGTCTCCCAAACCTCGCTTATTAAATTATGGCTCCTACTGGCAAGCAATTGCAGGTCTTAGGCCGCGCGGTCTCTAGCGCTCAGCTATTAGAAACAAGCGGAAACTAAACCCTTGAAAACAGGCTTCTCGACCAACCCTAACTTGCCTAAACCCCAACTCATTGCACTCCTTGACATGCACGACACCGTGCCGCCCGCAATGCCCGCGAAATACGGGACCCAACTCTCAACTTTCAGTCCCTCACCCCTCCCCCTCACTGCTACAATTCTCTTTACTGAATGATTTGCCTGAGGATGCGCTGGCACACATGTTCCACCATGTGTGGCATTTTCGAAATCGAAGGTGGCATTCTGCAAGTTCTCCTCCTGTAACTTCGGGCTCCATAGAGAGCGCAATTTGGGTAGGGTCCAATGGAAATACATGATCTCCCTCAACACCAGCCGGTCCAAAACTTACCTTTTTGTTTAAAAGCATGCACTGCCGTCAAGCTTTTCACCAATTTCTGATTCAAGTACAAAATCGTCTCATTCTTTCCCGTTGTCTTCTCGCACATATTGATCGTTTGCTTATGCAAATCGGCCCAGTACAATCGATCGCCATATAACGTCAGTCCATGCGGCAGCATCGATTTCTCCGAAATCAAAACTGCTGGACTCCAACTGCCTAAAATCAATAAAATGCGGTTCCAACAAGCTCATCGAACCCAATCTCTAATTTACCTTCTAAATCAGCGAATCGAATCTGTCCCATATCTTGATCATAGTCAGTCCAATACAGTCGTTCCATACTGTAGTCCAGTGTCATGGACGACACGCGACCAACGTTGCCAATAAGGACCTTACGATTGCGGCCATCCAAATCCGAACGCTCAATGGCCGTCGTGCCCTTGAAGTTCACCCAGTACAAGAACCTAAAAGCAAAAGCATCAATTAGAAACTGCCACTGGTTAATGATGTAATGCTGCAGACCAGACGGGGTCACGACAGAGCTTGCTGCAAGGCCCTGTGTTCACAGATATGACCTATACACCCCACTAATCGTAAGGAGTGACCAACCCCAACAATATTATGCTGTATTTGGTGTTTGTGAAACTGAAGGGAATCTGCGCCATTCAATCTGCACCATCGACAAAAATCAATGATTTTGTCCAGGTTTTCCAGACAAAAAGATCGACAATCCTGCAATCGATTAGTCGATCGCGCGACTAATCGATTGCAGGATTACAGTCCAGCAGTTTTGATTTCAAAGAATTGTATTAATTGTATAAAAAATTAGATTGTATAAAGTCAGTCCATGCGGCAGCATACGGCGATCGCAGATCGACAAACCGATTGCAGGATTGTCTCATCTGAAAGGGGAACATCCCCAAACTTAGCAACATCACACAAAAGATACACTAACTGACCCCCAATGCATCGCATCCTCACTAATTATACTCACCCAGCCTCAGGCGACACGACCAATGCTCTGGGCATGACATCCTTCCAGACAATGATTTTCCTCGATTGCCCACTCAATCGGGCCACTTCGATATGATTACAGCCCGAATCGGACCAGTACATCTGCTCCGACAACCAATCGATCGCCAGTGATTCGCCCGCAATCATTCCATAATCGACCACAGTCTCGACATGACTGCCGTTCAGGTAGGCTCGAGAAATCAACTAAAATGACATTCTACTGTACCAACACAATGTGCCACAACCCAGCGTCGAGCAGCCCACCGAACCGGCTGAACCAACCCACCAATCCAAGCCAGATCGGATCAGGGAACTAGCCCGAGCTGTGGGTCGGTTCGGTAGCTGCTGGTCGTAACGGAATAGCCGCATCCGAACCGACGATGAAGCTCATGATTGCTCGATCCGAGGTCTCAATCACAGCACAGACCCGAAAAACGGAGACCCCGAAGTCGACCACCAACTTACCGTGCTTCCTCCTTCGATTCCTGTCCAATATAAATAGTGCGTCTTAAAATGATAGTCTAACGAATAGGGCTGCGATTTATTATGCAGTCGAAGATAATCCAAATTCGTCCGAAATTTCGACAACGATGCGATCATTATGTCGTGCTGAAATCGAGGCAAGAGGAAGTTAATTTTGAGATAGAAGACACCACTCTAATTAGAATAAAAAACACGGTTGCGTGTTTCAGGGTTCATACAGGGAGCGAAAAATGATTCTTGATTTTTCCAGAAAAAATTGATTTCTCCCTGATTATTTTCACGCTTTTCTCAGCCACTAATTACACTGACTTCTAGTATGATCAACAGGCCATAGAAAAAGAGAGCGATTCGACATTTGGAGCCTCTAAATGCATACTCAGTTTCCCCTGATTTTGGCTCTAAAATTCCCAATTTTCCCAGTTTTCCAGCCTTGCAAGAACACTGGTGTTTAATTCCCACTCGGAGCAATGTTTTTCATTCTATTTCTACAGTATTCCTTGAGGAAGCTAATCAAAAGTGCAACATCTCTTATTCTTCGTTTATGATTCTTTTATTAAACCCTCTCCTGACCATACTTCTTCATGTTTCTTTAAAGTTATGTATAAGCCTGCACAACGTGCACATGTGCTTCAGCGACGCTTACGTTATCCTTCTGTGTGAATACCAAGTGTCCGTCGGGTACCAAGCAATTCAATCTGTCCGGTGCCAGTTCCCATCCGAGCGGGCACATGCATGTCTTGCCCGTCGGTCGATGCAGGCACAAGTGCGAACACCCGCCGTTCACTTGAGCGCATTCATTGGTCGTATCTGAAATACAGTAGGCTGACTCCACCAACGCCCTTTCAAAGCGTTCCAAACCCGCATCCCAGGTGACTTAACAAGCCCTTCACAGTACACAGATAAGGAGACGACCCCCGTTACCCGCTGTACATAGCTAACGGACGATTCGAGCATACTTCGCGGTCATAATCCCATCGAGCAGGGACAGCAGAGGCCAGGAATGTTAATAAGGAGCTGGGGAGAGGCGAGCCAACTTACCAGGCGTGTTCTTCAAATTGACCCCCTTGATTCCCATGATATCGATCAGTGTCTCGGTCAAGACGGTATATTCCTTATTCTCCTTCCTCTTCGACACTCTGTTCAGCGATCGATGCTGCATATCGCTCCAGTACAAATAGTCGCCTACAACGTAAACATTACTAACCCCGACCATGCCACTGGCATCCCGACATACGCACCCAACAGGACCAAGGCCCAGGCGTGCGACGAGTCTAATTGAACTAAGACAGTCCGTTCGCTGCCATCTGCCGCATTGGCTCGCTCCAACTGATCCAAATTGGCATCGATCCAATACAGATGGCCAGCCGACGCGTCCAAGGCCAGTCCATTCGGCCACTGCCCCGATTCCATTTGGACCAAGGTCAAACGACTCGAACCATCCAAAAATGCTTTTTCGATACGCGGTTTCAACTCGTCCAAATCCGCCCAATACATGTCGCTGAAAGAGCGAACATAGCTGTCTTGTCAGTGCCCCGCAGGCTCCATCGACTCACCCTCTCGGCGGATCGACCAGGATGGCCCTGGGTTTCTTCATATCCGTCGACAATAATATCCTCCTGGCTGAGGGATCGTCGATTCTGGCCACCTCGATCCGACCAGTCCCGGCATCCGTCCAATACACGTTGCCAGCGATCCAGTCCACGGCCAAATCCTCGGACTGACTGCTAACACCAAGCACCACGTCTGACTCCCCTGAAAGCACACTAGTCAATACAGCCATCATCATCGGGCGCCCCCCCCCGGATTCAAGAAGAACACACGCGGAAGCCCGAGTCTTTCAAATGTGTCAAGAGAAACCAAGCGCTTTTGGAAATTGCTTCTCAGACCATCAAAATCTGGTCCGTTCCGCTGTGAAAAAAGACATTTTCATTCTGCTCTATTTTCTTCTTGCCGAAGCACATAAACAGTAAGCACAAGGAATACAGAATTCGCCCCATCACAATGCGGAAAAAATTTGAGTTTCGCGCGCATGATTGCAAAAGTTTAAAAATTGCGATTTCAGAAGAGCTTCTACTCGTTCCCCTCGCGACATACCTGACCCATCGAACTTGACTCTGCGAATAGCCTCCACCGCCGTGTCCAGCCAATACACATATCCATCGGATGGGTTGTAATCGACGGCCACTGCGTGCTTGATTCGATCAATAGGCACGCGTCGATCGGTGAAATCAGGCGTGTCCAATGACATAACACGAATGCTCGTCCGCTGTGCAGTGATTATCACTTCCTCGGGACCTGCAAATTTGGAAAAGGTTTTATTGATGTTCTTTCATTCAAGTTCCATTATCTGCTTCTGCTCAATAAAAAATTACATTAGAAATAGTCTTTTAGCACGAACGTTGTACAGTCTCAACGTTATGTTACAAACAGGGCGGCCATGGGGAGGGGGACACTGCGCCCAACATTTGCAACATCGATTTTCACTGCAAGTCGCAGACATCTGATTTTGCTGTCTTGCATGCCAGTCACTGCCCCCCCCCCCCCGTAAATGCTCATTCCATTTCTGACATCCGATCGTTCGTTTTTTCAGAAGTTCGCGCCACGATATAAAGATATCTGATCATACAATTCGACATGCTTATCGTGTGATTGTCTCTTGAAAGATGATAGAAAGTTAAAACTGTGAAATGCGTGAAGTGCGTGATGTGAGTGTGAGTGTGATCATGAAATTCACCCATCGAGCGACTTAAAATTTAGGAAACCCAGGGTTTCCAGACTAAGTTCAGGCTCAGTTGCAAAAGCATTGGGTTAGATTTGAAAAAAAATCTGATTTTCTAAAGTCGAACCTAAACTTAGAATCCGCCAAAATATCTCTCTCACTAGCTATGCATTAAGTATCTCTTCACGCAGGCAGCAAGAATTCAGTTCAGCCCACTGGAGGGACCGTTTATAAATAATGCCGCCCTATTTTTTGAAGTTGTGACCCCTTGCCAGCTTGTCAGTAATCAGTGAATGGCCACCCCTTTACTCCAAGAAATGATGTCCACGAGCAGAGACCCTGAAAAACTCCATTTGTGAAATTCTACGCCATTAAAAAAAGGGACCGAAAAAGGCAAAATCAGGGTTGATAACGTTCACTTATTCTCGAAAGGCCATTTCAGAAATTGACATCTCTGCAGGCAAGCAGGAGCCCACGACTGGGCGTCCCCTATGCATCGGCCCCAACGCCTCCCCACTCCTGCCTGACTGCGGATTTCCTTCATCGATGGCCCTTTTTCAATGAAAGAAAATACATCGTGCTAGAAATTTGATGAGCAGCCGCAACGTTGGGTGAGTAGGATCGGTTCAGTGGCATCTAACCCGGCTCGGTCGATGCTGGTGCAGCACAGGCATAGTCTACTACAACTTGCGGCTATGGCTTCCTTGTCATTTGAACGAATAGTGGCACATGTAGCAGGCCACATATTCCTACTTCGGCAAAGGTACCCCGGACCTAGTCGTTGGAGCCAGAGACATCAACCTGACGGGTTTCTGCCACTCCTGCCTGGGGGTGTGTATGCGCTACCCACATACTGCTCCATGCACAAGACAACCAAGTACACTACCTCCCCTACCAGCCAGACACACCCATCACACACAGGATGCCTACTGGCCCACTAGAGCACTGACTACTCGTCTACTCACCATTGGCACACGTCAAGTTGTCCTCTGTCATGCGCACACCGACAGGACACGCGCACGTCCTTTGCAATGGCGGCTGGGGTGTCAGCAAACACAAATGACTGCAATTTCCGTTATTGTGCAAACACGGATTCCATCCTGAAACAATGCTTCATTTATAAGCATGACCCAAAAACAGGACAAAAGCTCCTTACTTCCAGGCTGCCTTCTTTGATCGAAAATTCTTAAATTGAATGGTTTCAATTTCTTAATCAAATACTCTCCAGTTTTGCACGAATGTTTAGGACAATAATAAATGCCCGGTTGACTTTCGTCCACGATTCCCCAAAGAAGAATGTTCTGAAATGAAACATAAATTCATAAAACATCACATATCAACTTTATGTACGCTTGGACTTGGACGGGATCTTTGAGATCAGTGGCTCAGCGTGTAGGGCGGCCCCAGGTTCGAACCTCAGAGCCTGATCTCCAAGTAATGCACTCTAGCTGACTCCATCAGATAACATTTCTCTGCGTGATAGAACAGCCTTGCCCCAGTGAGCGCTTCGACTGGACCTGTCGGCACCTCGCAAAATTTGTATGTTTACCAAAAATTTTGCAGTTACAAATAGTTGTGTAAACTTATTTGATTGATAGAAATATAATTTAGGATTTGGTTTTGGCTGAATCATCGGAAAAATCCGGCAAAAACACGCGTTTGGAAACAACTATTTTTCAGAATCTTTTTAAAGGTTGATCAAACACCAGACATTTCGCCAGAATCTTAAACCCACCATTCACGATTTTTAATACTTCCACTGTGATGCTGCATGCTAGAGGGGTAATTTAATTTGCATATGCAAATTTTCCTAACGGTTCAACATTTTCTCATGGGAAACTGCGCTTTTAGTTATCAAAAAAGCACGTGATAGTAGTAATCCACTGGTCGTTCGTATCTAACTCTATCATCTTCGGGCTAAACACTTGGATCTCCCCCTGAGAGCCCGGGGGCCTTGACAACTCTAGCCGACCAGGCTCACGATTAGAGGAGTAGCTATAGTACAAGCCATAGCAGGTAATTTCAAGGTGAACTTTTGTGCTTGCCCAAGCCCCTGTTGAACTGTTAGGTCGACAGTGGCAGTGTGTACGAGTCAGTTTTTTGATTGACAGGCAAGGAGAAATCAGATGCCGAGGTTCGAGCCCAGGACTTCCCGAATGCCAGGCTGAAGCCTCACCACCCAAAAAAACGGGAACCATTACCTCGAAGGCAGCCACAGCATAAGGACGTCGTAACCCAGTCAAAATCTGACGCGTATCCGTGCCGTCCAAAGTGGCCGACCAAATCGTGCCACCATCCACACTCCAATATAATCGGCCTTCCTGGCAATCGATACTGAGCGAATTCGTATAGGCACCTTTTTTGATCAATGTTCGTCGGTGAGTACCATCCATCCATGCCCGTTCGATAGCTTCAGTTAATTCGCTCACCCAAAACATGTATCTGAAAAATCAATAATTAGATCGAATCACATTAATCATATGATTCAATTTGAAAAAGTAATGATCCATTGATAATTTTGCCGTTAATTCGAGATATATCTAACTGATCGACCAGTCTGATCATATCGATTGATCAGAAGAGACACTAAAGTTCAACCTGCTGATCAATCGATCAACGGGCTGTACATCTCGATCGATCAGCCAATCAAATACTTCTCAGAACTCTTCAAAAATTATATTCAAGGTTTTTGAAATTTCATTTCCCACTTAAAAAGTAGGTCATACTTACAACTCACATACATTTGACTCATCAATCGATCGATTATATCCAAGCACCAGTCACTTACCCACTCATCGGATCGACGACCAACGATCGAACGAACAAATTTTTATAAATCAAAACGGCTAATAAAGGATTAGTATAATCCATGCCCAACCCATAATCCAATACTTCGATACGATGTAAATCAGCATCATACAAATATAATTTTTTCGTCACCCAATCTACTGCGATTCCATCCGACGCGGGGTAAAAGTTCTTCAAAAGAACTTTGGCTGGCTAAAAAAGGATTATAACCATCTAAGACGAAAATCGTAAAACCGAATGACAAATATTATAAAATGCATTAGAAACAATAAAAACGATTGGAAAAAAGCAAAGACACTATCCTTCAAATGGTGCTGCCATTGCTCACATAGAAACATGGATAAAAAGGACCGCAAGGGCCTAGCGTTCGTTCGGAATCAGGATTTTTCAATAGTGCTTTTTTTACTCGTTGTAGATGACCTCCAATTCGCCTCGAGTATCCAGCAAACATAGAGCCGAAGGGCTCCATTTCCTTGGTCAATTTTCAGAGCAGTACTTATCATTGCATTCAAAATCAGGCGAGGAAAAAAGGCGAAGAAGCAGTCAGCAATTAGCAAACAAACCCTCCTCAACAAACAAACTTCCTTGCTCTTTAACAATTCAATTATCCGCCAAAATTTCCCCAGCTTCCCTTGCTGAAACATTCCCTTCCTCTCCCATTCCCCTTTTGAAAAATCTCCACAACATTCAATTCCGATCATTTTTCATCAGGATCGGGATCCCGAACGCTACTACAAGGGTCCGCTCATCCTCGGAACACAAGTCAGACCGCCCGTCCCCACGACCAAATTACCTTTTTCGGTCGGTCCACATCGACGACCACGAGATTGTCTCCCATCGACCCCGAACCCGAGCCTTTCACCGCGGTATCATGGGTCACGAAAAATAATTTCCTTTCATCAGCGGACACGTCGAAAGGCGATGCATAATCGACGTATTCGTACAGCATACTGATTTGATAGGTGATCTGTGCACTCGTATTTTCGAGGGTTACGATCGTACCGCTTGAACCGCCGATAACTGACGCATTGTAAATTTTTGGTTCGGCTAATCGAATGTCTTTACCATCGTTGGAAATAAGTAGTTTTGGCCAAGCTGAAACAATATTAGTAGGAGTTTCATATGCGATGAGAAAAAACGGAAATTATGTAAAAGAAATCAGAACAATGAGAGAAAAATTCTTCGTGGATCCATTCCTCCTATTACGTACTGTAGAACGATGAGTTATTGCGTGAAAAACGAAATTGTTTTGCCAAATTCTGCCTATTTGTCAAAACACTCAAATTCCGGCCCTCTTCAAACTTACCCGAATGATATAACCACAATGGTTTGTCTGAAGAAAATATATACTTACGATTTGAAACATCAGCTGAAATCTCCACGAGTAGAATAGCCACGAAAGCGAAGCCTATCATATTCATTTCTGCGATTGCAAAAACTAGAGGGGCCCGCTTTTTACCCCAGTTACAAGGAGCCTTTCCGAAGAAGTCCGTCATCCATCGCAGCGCCGGAACAACTATTCTGATTCTTGCAAAGAAAATGCAACATGGGAGATAAAAAGGAGAAATGAAACCGAGAACTAAAGGGTCTGTTGAGAAAAGAAAAGTAATAAATCATTCCCAGCAGACAAGGTAGCCGCACAAATGCCACGTTTTATGCCTATAGCAAAAATACATCTAGCGCGGGAAATTTAAACATAACAAGAATATTATAGCATATGCCCTGGGTTCCAAGCTGATCGCAAATTCTCACTGCCATGTGACCCCATCTTCTCGCATCGACTAATTTTGATAAACAGTGTTACGCCTGTGTTAGTCGAGCACCCAGGGTCACTCCCAAAGCCAACCCATTTTTGAGTCTTTGAATTAGATTGGGTCGGGCAATGTTTAGGGAGAATGGTTTTAGGCTGTAGAGGCCGACCTTTTCTAAACACTGACCGGCTCGAGGCAAAACGGTATTGAACTAAAATACTTACAAAATTAGGGCTCCCGTCGTATTTGTCAGGCTTACAGTAGGCAACAGATCACTTCAAGCCATGCGCGATCAGTCAGGCAGGGCGTTGAAGAATGAGAACTTTCGAAACTGTCAAAATATTTGCGAGCGACAGATAAATGTAAGGTTCAAGGTGTTGCGTGTCATCCATTATGAATAGATACGCAAGAAAAATTACTCAAGGGCTTTAGGCAAATTCATGATTAACTGATTTCGAACTGGGAAAATTTCGTTGAATATAATTTTGTCTGCTGCATATGAGCAATTTTCTTGAGCACTCGAGCAATTCTGAAACAACTTCGATGATGTAATCAACTGCTTGTCTCTCATGAGCTGCAGGGCTCACCAGGGCTCGAGGCCAAGATCTCAGTAGATTTTCAGGGATTTAGGGGAGATTTTTTCGCAAAGATTGTAAAACAGTGTCAGATCGGTTCATGGCATTCACTCAATACAGTAGTTTATTAGGTCGATCGCATAGCTGTTGTTTAATCGGTAAAGGACTGCTGACAGCGATACCGAAGAGTACGTCCTATACAGGCTGGCTGAAAATTGACGAAGCACTAAACGACAATGTGATAGCAGAATGGCTGGATCGATGTAAGTATCTAGCTTATTCTTTATCAGAACATGTTTCTGGTATTGTAAAAAAATGTAATGTTATGATTGGGGCCCTCAGACGCAAACTTGGAAATCATTTATCTCCTGAAGTCTTTGGTGATGTCTATTCTGCTTGTATTCCGTCTATTCTTGAATATGTCGCATGGGCACCCACTCTAAAAGGGGATATATCTAATCTTGAACGTGCACATTTATATGCCTTGCGGCTGTACTTGAACGATTTCACTGTGTCCTATGAAGAGGGTCCGCGCAGGGCTGGTTGGTCCTCACTTCTGGATAGGCGTAACTGTTTCAAGCTGTGTCAGTTTTACAAATTCTATCATGGCTATCATGACTTTAGGAACGCACGTTTTTTGCATCGATCTGAGTTGCGTTCGAGTGCTAGGACATGTGCAGCCCATCATTTGATTATCCCAAGGCACTTTTACGAGGGTTTTAAACAAAGTTTCATCTTTTCGACTATTTCTTTATGGAATCAGTTGCCTGAGGTAGTGTCGCTATCCGACTGGCCCCTTTTTCGACAAGGTTTATTTAGGCTAGTTTTTAAGTAATCGTGTTCCCCTTATTGTATTTCTATGTTTTATACTCCCTGAGTGCGCCCGTGGTGCTTGAGTATAAATAAAGTATGGAGTATGAAGATGAAGTATGAAGGTGTATAATTCTGAAATCAGCACAATGAACTGACTGCAATACACTTTCTTCTCCTTCATCCTGGCGTTGTTCCCGCAATTGCAGGGTCCGCTCTTCGGCAAAGGCGTCTCCATTTGTGTTTGCCCGAGGCGTCTTCCGCGGATGCATCGACGATCTTCAGGTTCTCCTTCACTCTGTCCATACAGGGTCGACCGTTCACCGTACCGGCCGTACCAGGGGGTGGCACGGTACGGGTGCGGCACTGAAGTAGGCTGGTACGGCTGAACCGAATTTTATAATGATTTGTGCGATAATTTGGTGGTGAGGTACATTTTTTGCAGTATAGGACCAGTCGGACGTATTTAAATTTCCAAATAGTCAGGAAGGGTGATGCGATCCCATGGGGTGTAATAGGTGCTTCAGTGTACTCTGTTAGCAGAGAACATCTAGTGCGCACCCAGTGTGTTTTGTCCTTCTGGTCACGGTCGAGCTGACTGATTTTCCTAACACGCGAGGGACTTATAAGACTTGTTGCTGGGCCTGAGTATCGCCTACATAAAGGCCTTGCTCTCCGCCTGGCGAGATCAGTCCAGATCAGTGCTCTTCTCGACGACCCGACGTTTGCAGCTGGCTCTTCCGATCCTGCCCCTACTGGTGCGGCGTGGTGGCGAAATGATACCCGTTGTACTGGCGGGCTGCGTGGCTTGATTCGAACCTTACATCACAACATAGCTGGTTCAGGGTTACTGCCAGAGCACCTGACTGTTTCACACAACTCAGAAAGTTGACCTTTATGAAAAAAATAATTTTTGAGCAGTTTAGTGAACATCTGACTGCACCTTCGAGTTTGGTTTTTTGACTCATTTAAAAACAACCCGAGATCTAAGAAGTCCTGCTTATATCTCAACGACCATTTCCTGAACACAAGCCATGTTGATACGACGGGTCTTCAGTGCAGCGGCCAATTCCCGGCTTCTTCCAGTCATTGTTCCGATGTTGCTGGCAACCAACCGAAGGTAGACTCGCTTCTTCAGCCCACTTCGTCCTTGAATGGATGGCCCTCGCTGATTTCTCACGTCATTTGGGCGAGGACGGCGCGCGACCTCCAGGGGACGCCCTAGCACTTCTTAAATTTCGATGCGACGGTATGGGACTTGGGTCGATGTGTCGCAGCATCTGACACCAAAGACCATCACCGTTGGTTGGTTATCCAGGGGGCACATCGTGGAGGTGGTGATTCCCCCCCCCCCCCCCCAACCAACACCCTTTTGGGAGAAGGAAAAAGGCTTTCTGAGCTTGTAGGCAGCTGCTGAGGCCGCACCACTATCTTCATAGGAGAGCGGGTTCAGGCACCAAGAGGTAACAGCGTACAGTGCATGGCTGCTTCCACCAGCTACAAAAAAACTGGTTCCGGCAACCAAAACATTAGCACAGCTTTTTCTGTTTCATGCGAAGGCGCTAAAACATTTCCAAAACTTTCTCGGTCAGAAGATAAGATGCATTTAAGATGATTGCCAAGTATTCTTTCCATGAAGACATATACACACGCGCGAAGCAAAATCTGGCTTTCACTTTATTAGAATTTTGAAAAATGTACAGAAACAATCACATTTTATAATTCGACAGCATTATTCTAATCATCTTGATTCTAAGCTATGCAATTACGTCACAATGCCAACGAAAGAATTAAATTTCCTGAGCATGGAATAAGGAGGGTTTGCACGCTCGTTCGTAAATGCGTGCAGATTAGCCGAGCTGGACAACCTGGTGGCTGGCCTAGTCCCAACGTACATATCTTATCTGCATGCTTCGACAGCCAGACATTATTATGCAAAATCGTTTTGTAGGATCATAGGCTGACAGGTAGGACATGCTAGTACCAAAAATTATCAAAATCTATCACGCGGGTCTCAAATGGCGGCCCGAATACCCCCAAAAAGTGCAGTACAGTACAGTTGCAACTTGATGCTGTAAACAGTCGGACCAAGTAAGGGCTGTTCATAACATCGTAGCTACTGTACGATGCCTGCGCTAGAAGATATTTCTTGCGGTTCTACAAAACTGCAATTACGTTATAGACGAAGCCTGTATAGCTCCGAGAGGGTTTTTTTTGGTGTCATTTGATGGATTTCGATGAAATTTGACCCCAGCATGCGGGACATGGTACCCGAGAACCCTTCGATGGGATTTGGCGGAATTTCGATCTGTTGGGTAGATATCGATCCCAATCACCTTCTAGAATTTTGACTCCGTACTGTAGAATGGAGGTCCGAAAATCGGATTAGGGAAGGGCTCATCAAAAATTATGGAAAAGACAGGATCGTATTTTGCTTTTGATCAGCCAAATACTACTCGGGAAAATATCACAAGAAAATCAAAGGTAAGATGTTCTAAAGCTGCTATATGCGAAGAAGATTCCTAGCAAAGACGTCACGCAGCTTGTAGGTATGTTGGATTATTTTCCTAGATTCTTATTGATTTGGCGCATCAGGTAAGACTTGGCGACGGAATACAATGCAGACTTGGCAGGCAGAGTAGTCTTAGAAAAAAAAGAGCCCGCCTTGGCAGATAAAGATGTCCTTGTTACTTCTCTTCTAACGTTCTTATCGTTTGTTAATCAGCTTGACTTCAGACTTGGATTTCCCGGTGCAGAATATCCTATAAAATAAGCTGCGCAAACCCGGCTAGGTGGCCTCGAATAGGAATGCCTGTCACATGGGGAGACATGCATTTGCCGTATTGGCCGCTCAGTGCCAATGCCATACATCCCTGACAGGGGCCGTAGCATTGCAGAGACCAAAGGGCAAATAGCATTTCAGCGGTCGCGTTGGTGCAACGATTTGCCATTCGTCCCTATTGCTTGGGAGCGAGTGGCTGGACTTGTCCTGGGTTCGATCCCCGGTGATGGAGGTCGGTTTGCGAACCAGAAACCCTCGCTGACCTTGCACGCCAGGCCGTGGGTGACTCACCCGGTACCGCCGAGGTGCTCCGAGTGGAGAGACGAAAGCCAAACGAGGAGACAGTCTCGGCTGTGAAACACAAACAGTGTTCAAAGCCCACCTGCTATCGTCGAAGGAAAGTCGATCCAGTTCAGGTGCTCGTAGTGGAGAAACGCTGCTGTATGAGCTGATCCTCGCACAGCCTTGCTTATAGGGTCTGACTGCTGGACGGGCTCCGGCCCTCAAAAATTTGAAAAAACCTAAAAAGAGTATGAACCGTTTTCTCAGCTGTTGCAGGACCCATCTGGCTGTAACCTTATAAAAACTGGAAAGATGCTTACCTCGTAGCCATGAATATTCGAAAGTGAATGAGCGTCCTTTCTAGTGACCGCATTGGCTGCCCAGACATCGACGCACATCGCCCAATCGCCAATCTCTTCTCGACCATCACGATGGGGGGACGCTCCAGGAGGGGAACAGCGAGCCGTAAGACGGAGCAATTTGGCGATATCGTCTTGCATGGTCAATTCCTGACTATCGATCAGGCGATGAACCGAATGGGGACGAACCCCCATCTAGAGAAGGGGTACTATGCAGCTTTCCGTTACCATCAGCCGCAAAAATGCTTTACTATCGCAAAACATGGCTCTCTCTCTCATGTTTCGTCGAATTTCAGCGGTTTTTGAAGCGAATATCTTGGCGAAAAAAGTTGCTGCTGAATTTCGGCGTTGCATCGAATTCACTGGGAGCGGCCTCAATCAGTCTTTCACATTTCAATAAATTTCAAGGGAGTTTTGCTGAGCATCAGGAGAAGAAAAGCAGAATTAAACCGCGACATAACTTTTGTCGAGGCACATATACAGGATAAAAGAGTTGTACAGAATTCTCTGAATCAGGTGTCAAGCCCGTTTATGCCTCTGGCCGTCCAGCAGTCGAACCTTATAAGCAAGGCTGTGCGGGGACCGGCAAGCAGTCCCTCTGCATGTCTCCACTAGGAGCACCCCCACGCGGAGGCGTCCTGGACTGGACACCGGCTTCCTCGGACGATGGCGGGCGGGCTGTGAACCCTGTCCGTGTACGACAGCTTTGGCTTCCGTCTCTCCATTCGGAGCACCTCGACGGCCGTGGGTGAGTCACCCACGGCGTGACGTGCAAATCTCGCAAACCGACCTTTGTCACTGGGGTCGAACCCAGGACGAGCCCACTCGCTCCCAAGCAATACAGAGAGACGAATGCTAAACCGCTGCACCAATGCGGCCGCCTTGCTGTTGGGTGTTCACATGCACTGTACTATAATACATACAACAGTACACACGGGGACGCCACGGCGCCCTGTTGAGCATTTGTCGTCTCGTCTCATCGTCAGCAGCTTATCCTTGTTTTTCAGATTCAGTTTATCGCACCTGATTTTCTGGTTCAAGGCTATGGCCAACAACCTCAGACCCGAAAGCTGGCTATACATGTCGAATGAAGAAATCGATTCTACCCTGACCCAAATACAGGGTACATGGCCTTTCCAGAACATGTCACGATCCGAGCTTATTGAATTGCAAAAGCTAATGACAAACAAAAAAACGAGCAACGATATTTTGAAAATTTCCGCCAGTCTTACCGGAGCTTTGGGAATCATATTCACCCTGCTTCTGATTGGCTCACTATGGCGACAAGCTATTCGTCAAAGGCAAAATTTTTTCAAGGCTATGCTACTAATCGCTGTCATCGATCTGATCTACAATTGCGCAGTATTGGTTTTCAGTATTTGGTATCGATCGTACAAGATTGATGGGCCGACTAATCTGATCGCGATGTGGATCAATATTGGCTTGCGTGGATTAGTTTATACGCTCTCCTTGGCGAGTGATGTGTGCGCCATCATTCTAACATTCGAGAGATACCTGGCTGTAGGAAGAGTGACCTGGCATAAATACCTATTCGACACTCACAAACGCATAACTCGGCCTATCCTTATTGTTTTGGTAATACTCATCAGCATAACCCGAACGCATTATTCCCTGGATAAGACAGTAGAACAAAAAGGGTCGTCCTATTTTTACACTGCGTCTAAACTTGGCTCGACTCCGTTTGTACTTGCACTGACCATGTTCAGCGATTCTGTCATACCATTCGTTCTACTAGCTCTTATGCTGGTCATCAGCACGCTTTTTCGATTGGCCGTGTGGAAACGACAGAAAAATAGAAAACGCATGGCTAATCCAGCGAGTCATGTCAGTATTGCGGAGAGCGGGGCCAGGAGAAATCAAGTTGCGCCGGATGGGGTTAAAGTTCCCTCAGAAATAATAGCGGCCACTGGTAATCGATCTGTCACTCGGCCAAGCGGAGTTGCAAGCAACGAACAGGATTTGAGGCCGATGATGGTTCTGACCCTCAGCTTGGACGGACTATTTATTTTAAACCAGTTGGGTTACTGT
>JASANH010000842.1:0-43653 GCA_030248295.1 Mesodorylaimus sp. YZB2_4
GACCAAGACAAACACTTTCAACCTGGAAGAGAGGGAACTTTGCCAGACGAATACTATAAAGGCATTGAACAGGCGAATTCGGTGGATGACGTTTTGTATTTACTGGAATTGCAGACAACTACTGTGCGGCCTTCTATTCACTTAATAAGAAAGGTCATATTCACTCCAAATTTGAAGGCTGAGAAATACAATGCGTGGTTCTCCAGATTGCCAGAGGCGAGTCAGATCAGGATACAGAAGAGGATAGGCAGCGTCATACAATGGTTCAAAGAAGATCGCACTAATTCGATTCAAGATCAAGAAAAGCCCGAATTGTACTCTAAACTCAAAAACTTTCTGCCTCAAACACAGTTTCTGTCCCCACTTATCTACGAAAAGTATTCTCCTGTTTTGGCTGCAATGTCGTCGATTATGGTTAAAAAAGCGAGCCAAGTTGAATCATTTGATCTGAAAACACTGAATTTCTTCGAGTATGACGCTGTGTTGGAGTGCAGCAAGATGCTCACGGGTCAGAATCCGATTCGCGACTGGCCAGAGGAGCGAAAGGCAAAAGGAAGACCTCAATTGGCCAAGGCCTCTTTATTGACGCGTGCATCAAAGTCAAGACTAATCAGAGAGGAGAACAAAGAGAACCGAGTTGAGTACCTCTCCAAAGTTATGTTTCTCACCCCTGACCAACAGAAAGCACTTCACGGCCCGAACTGCCAATTTATTGTTGGCTGTGCTGGTACTGGAAAAACTATCGTCCTACAACACGCTGCTTTAGACGTTCTTGCTCAAGGTGAGACCGTGCTGATTGCCGCGCCACAGAAATCGGGTCATCGATACAAAGAGCTTCTGCTGACTGAGCATAACTTCATGGGTAATTGCGAAATTGTAGGACTGGATTTTGGAACCGGGTTTGGTTCGGAAGCCTATGAGAAATTATGTGATCGTTTTTCCGAGGGCCACAATGGCACTCTTCTTGATTTTATTCAAGCAATTAAGGCCTCATTTATCCCTTTGGAAATACTGGATCTGAAAGCCAAGTTCAGTCGACTACAGCGCTTCGATAATATTTTTATCGATGATGGATTCGATATGGAGGCGGTCGATGAGAAACAATTGGTTGGGCGGTGCTTCTTGCTTCCCATTCTTCTTATGATATACGCCAACACAGTTAGGGCAGAATCAGGGAGGCCAACGATGCGCGTGTGGGCTGCCATCGATCCGTATACTGGATGCTCCGATGAAGATCCAAATGTACGCACTGGGTGTAATCGTGTGGTGGAGAACTTGCTGGATACCAATGCTCAAGGCCATAAGGAGTTTGGAGTCTCTATTCTCCGTCAAATCATGCGATGTTCAGATAACGTTTTCACTGTGGCGTATCATTCAGACAATTTACGACCTTGTCTAACCAACTTGCAACCTGTGTTGGGTCACATGATTAAGGGGCCGCCTGTCAGCATGGCCCAGGCTCATTTCCCAACCCTCGAAGACGCCAAGAGAGCAATGTGGGTAAGGTTAGAGTCTATTCTGGACTTATTTTCCAGGGATGGGGTCAATCTGCATCGTAACGTGGTCATTATTGATGGCAGCTTGCGCTTACGAGATTTCTTGCAAGCCCAGTTAGAGGGGCGGGCCAGACAAGGGCAGCTTTCTCGAAATGCTTTTGTGCTAAAAGAGCAGAATGTCAACATCTCTGGCATGGACACAGGCACGCCGTTTCCTGTTCTTCCTTCAGTCGAGGACTGGTACTCTGTCTCTTCATTGGAGTGGCCCATAGTTTTGTATGTCGGCTGCTTGCCTAGGCATGAATCACGTACCTATGAGAGATACCGAGCAATGTCCAGGAGCACTGGCAAGCTCCTTGATATCGTTTTTACTTACGACAAAGATGACGATAACCAGAGTGATGATGTGCCGATGGAATGAAATTTATTTTTAGAAAGTTTGGAAAACTGTTATTTTCAAATTATTTAGCTTAAATCTTCGTGGACATACCAATGTTGTAGGTTTTGTTTTATCACTTATGTTTTCAGTTGTGCATGTTTTGATTTTATGAATTTTTTAGACCAATATTGACTGGTAGTACATTGCATAGAGTGAGCTGTTGCAGAAGAGTACCCCAAGCATGTGTAGTTTTGCACATCGGAGCACTCGCGCAGTCAAGAGCCTCGAAAGAGGATGCGCTTACAGGCACGAATACCCTATTATGTACAGTACTGTAGTTGTGAGTGCTTCGTCCAGGAATAAAAAGCAGTGGGTTTTGGTGTGGAGTCATTTTTCACCCGATACCCGGAATTGCAAATGGAAGGCACACAGGTGACAGGTAAGGGCACATGTCGTCATTTCTGGCAGAGCGAATGAGCATGAATAATCATCCGAGCACAGCTAATCGGTGAACGCACGTACAGTATGCCATCTGGCAGATATGCAATGCATACAGCTCCTACAGCCGACCTAGGGCGACTACTTGGAATAGCACAGGGCCAAGTCTTTTGGCGACCCGACTTCCGGCCAAGTGCCTCGCCAGCACCCGACTGGCAGCTGCTGTTGCTAGCTAGCACTCCCTCAACAAGCCTCGATGTAAAGGATAAGTAGCAAATACAAGTCGATAATTGCTAGCATTCTTAGCGTAACTGGTTTTGGCTGCTGTGTGTGTTCATATGAAAAAGTGCAACAGTTTGAAAATGTGCTAGTAATTTCTGAAATGAGACGGTGTGGCACTTGACATAGGATTGGCAACTGGGTGAAAGGTGGCAGCTGCTGAAGTTCGTTGACGTCTGAGCACCCCTATTTCGTCTCCATTACGGCCAAAATGAATAGGAAAAATGCGATAATAAAAACTGGCGCCACTGGTTGTTTCTACTCCCAGCTTTTGCTCGTTTCAAAACTTAGCCTTAGCTATAGCGCTTTAATCCGAGCGCACACTCAGGTCGCTCAGTGATGAAGCTAGGCGAAAGAGGGACGAGAAGGAGCAGTTATTTTCTTTTATGCCACCAGTCCATCAGTCGGTGATGGGCCCGGCTGGGATTCGCCAGTGGCCCGACTGACGATAACGGAGTCAGCCCATCTCGATTAAAATCATTGCGAGTCCTTGGCCCTATCACTCGCGAGCGAAGGTGGTCTCGTCGAGGTGTTCCCACCATAAACAATGCTGAACGATGTTATTCGTACCTTGTCCTTCCTGCAACCCCGGGCCGACGATGACTTTATCGATCAGTTGCACTACTATTACACAACCACCTTCTTGATCATCTTAGCTGTACTGGTCAGCTTCAAGATGTTCGCTGGACGACCTATGGAATGTTGGATACCCGCTGAGTATCCCAAGCATTGGGGCGATTTTGCAGGTGAGTGTGTCTTGACGCGGGGGAGGAGGTACCGCCTGGATTCCCGTCTTGCAGGAGTCTCAGGATCCATAGAGCATTGAACCTGCTGCTTCCTCGTGACGAAAAAAACAGTCGTGTTCGGAGCGGTGTACGAGGGGCACAAGAGCAAGCAGTTTTTGGTGGCGAGACAAAGAATCAGACAGCAACTGACAAGAGCCTTAACAGGATAAGGAGTGCTCACCCTCGCTCATGGACCACTGAAATGCAAGGTGTTGCCAATCTGGGTTTTGAAATCCCTTATCGGGAAAAGTCCATTTCTGATGCTGTGAAGCGCAGTAGATCAGATGCAACTGCTCAATCTTGCAGTTTTACTTGGCACTTACAGACATATGACTGAACACCAGAAGGGTAGGAACCGAGTCAGAGGTAGGCGGGAAAGGTCACGTATTTGCGAGTCGCAACACCCCTTTCAATCATTTCCTGGTCACAGGCCATATAATATAAGCAATGAAGAGCTTGCATATTGCTCGCGCTAAATCAGGATATGTGATGGCAGCAATTGGCTTGGACACCTGTTTAGTACGCTCTGTCATTCACATAAGCTGGCTTCTCGTCAGCAAACTGGTGTCTTCACAATAAGCTACTCTCTGGCCACGTAGGGATTGTTCAGCCGCTGGACAGCACAGATCGAGACAGCAATGCTGAGAACCTGAAAGTCCGTTTAGGCATATTGCATATTATGAGCCCAAAGTCCTCTCTGCTGTCTATACTAGAAAGTTGCACATGCTTTGTATTTGCTTCGAAGAATACAAATTATAGTTTTGACGATCAAGGTACGCCCACTAACTTGAGCCGAATGGAGCTGTCTTTTTTTGACGGAACCATCAAAACACTTGAGTCAGCAAAGGCACGGCGTGCCCGACAAGTGTTCTCATGATCCGATGCAACACATTCGACGTGTATTCCCTGACTTACGATGTCTGCGCATTTCAGAAATGTACTGCTGGGCGCAGAACACGTACTGGCTGCCATTTGACGAGGAGTTACCCGACCACAGGGAACATGTGAGGAATTACAGGCAGATCTCCTACTATCAATGGGTTCCATTCTTTCTCCTATTCCAAGCCATGTTCTTCTACACGCCCTGTCTTATTTGGCGATTCTTCAATGTCCGATCAGGTAAGCTAACAAATGGTTGGTTATGTTTGGAATGCTGGAAAAAATTAAAGGGAGAACATAAATTTAACAATATATGCTCATGGGATTTATGATCAGTGATCATATTTTGGAGTACCTGTGTGCACACCGTTGTCCTAATGTGTTCCAGATGGTTGCCACTGACAAACATATCAAAACTCTATAAATAATAACCCCTTCTCCTACATTTTCAAAGATACCGCACAATTTTTAAGCGAAAAGGCGGAATAAAGGTTTTAAAAATAAATGAAGTGCCTCGGGGCTTTAGACTAAAGAGTGATTATTGCCAGGGTCCGTTTGACGCCCATCAATCTTATTCCAGCACCCACAGACTCCTCCCCTAAAGAACACTTTGAAATATGTGTTTAGGTGTTATCATGCAAGACATTTTGGCACTGGCTCGAGATCCTCAAAACATACATCCCGAGAGTCGTCAGAAGAACATCGAGGCCTTGGCTGTTCACTTGGAGAGCGTATTCGATCATCGATTCAGACTGTCCAGTAAGGAACGACGGGCCGATAATGGCTACGGTCTCTGCCGGTACTGCAACATGCGTTACTACGATGGCTACATGACCACCCTGTACATGGTCATCAAGACCCTGTACCTGGTCAATGTGACGGGCCAGTTGTTCCTGTTGAATAACTTCCTTCAAACTTCTTCCACCGGCGATGACGAGTACACGTTTTATGGAGCGGGAGTTATCTTAGACTTACTCAAGGGAAAGCCGTGGCAAACTTCGGGCTATTTCCCTCGGGTCACTATGTGCGATATGCAGATCAGGACGGTGGGCAATGTACAACGACACACAGTACAGTGTGTGCTGGCACTCAACATATTCACTGAAAAGATATTCATCCTTCTTTGGCTACTTTACACTATCCTCGTTGCCTGCACCATATTCAACCTCGTCTTCTGGTTAGTCGAATCTTTCAGTTTGGAAGCGAGAATACGCTTCCTGGTCAGGCATTTGGAACTGGCGGGCTTAGGATACGCGTGTACGTACAAGAAGAGGAAGGAGACTGGAGGGGGCATCAAAGGAGGAGAACCGAATCGGTGGTGGAAAAGAAAGACGAGTAAGGATCCGGACGGAATGACAGAAGATAAGAAATCTAAGCGAAGGATGAGTAGTCCCAGTGAGTGGCTAAGCTCGGCTGCTCGTCGACGATGGCACGCTAGCCTGTCAGCTTTCACACAGGAGTTTGTGAAACTGGATGGTGCATTTGTGTTGCGAATGCTGACCGCCCACGCCGGTGTCATGTTCACGGCCGAGTTGGTGGAGGCCTTGTGGCAATTGTACGACGATCGTAGCAGCAATCACATATCGCCTGAGTATAGCCTGGACACCACCATCCTGATCCAGGCGGGCATGGAACCCAGGATCTCCGTCTCGTCCAAGGCCCCGTCATCTTCTTCAGCCAGCTTGCGTCAAGTAGACCCGGAAGGCGAAGGGCCGAGTGGCCAAGACGACGATCCTGGCGAACTCCCCGAACGCTCGGGTAGTGGATCCTCGACGAGGAAGGAGGGTGGAGTTCAGTTTATGGATCCTCGTTCCAAGTTGGCTCACGCTCGAGCGTCCCTGATGACTTTGTCCACCAGGCAAAGTATTCAGCAAAGAAGATTGAGTGTGAGGAGAATGGCCAATAGGAAAAGGAGTGCTAGCTCTTCTGCACCTACCTACGTCTAAGTTTTTTGTGTGGTTGGGCTATGATGCATTTTTATGGGTTAAGATAATTCGAGTAGGCTGGGTCTGTTATGTATATCTGTGTCTTGTTTGAATGAGTGTAAGACTGCATATAAATTCAGCGGCCGTGGACGCATCAAGGCACATTGTCAGCTCACAACCATTTTATCAAAGGAGGAGAACCGAATCGGTGGTGGAAAAGAAAGACGAGTAAGGATCCGGATGGAATGACAGAAGTTACTTTACAGCTATGCCATGGCTACACATGATCACCGAGGAATGGGCATTGAAGAAAGTCAGACTTCTCGAACAGCAGTAAAGGAACATCTTGTGCGCTCGAAAATGTTACAGAACTTCATCTACGTTTTCGTTTTCTTTCCCACCCGCGCCTTATCCGTCATCGCTTTTAGTTTCCTTTCCAACAAATTCACTCTGACACCATACATGCCGACACCCTATAATAGCCTATAATCATTATAGGCTGACCTTCAAAATTTTTGAAAATTTTGAAAAAAACGCGGGGGATTGCGCAGTCGCGGCCGAGAAAATTTTTTAAAAAATTTACCTTCATTCTGCGCGCATAAGCAATATTTGCGCAGTCTATTCCAGCTTTTGCCTGCTCTGGTGCGCATTAGGTATCATTCGTTGAAGGTGTTTTCGCCTCCGCTGCGCAATTAGTACTGTGTACTGGTAACGCGTGGTAATCACGTGCTTCCGTAATGACTGTAGTAAAAATGAACCGCACAGGTTCACAAAGAAATTACGAACTTAGGTGTCGGCGCATCGAAGACAGCGAAATTTTGTGATTTTGAGCCAAAAATGGCAAAATTCAGTGATTGCGCATCAAAAACAGCGAAATTTAGGGATTGCGCACCAAAAACCGTAAAATTTAGGGATTGCGCACCAATTTTGTCAAGGGGATTGCGCAATTATAGGCTTAAGTTCAGACCGTCGGCATGTATGTCTGACACTACATGTCTCCACTTTCTCAGGAGTAGTCAAATATTTGGGGTCGATGTGGATAAGTCTTCGCGAGTCACCTTGCTTACGTTTCTTCTCTCGGCGAACAGCTTGCTTGATTCTTCCGTTTAACCAACCGGCAGGCCTTTGATTTTGCTGATGGCGAGTCTCGAGTGACCATTAATGAGGCAAAGCGCCTCCTTTTGCCGTCCCACTCCAACTTCCTACTAATATCGCCAGATGCAGTCACTTCAATAGCAGGACGAATTCGATTTTGTTTCTTTTTCCGTTGGATTGAACTCGCGAGAACACCTCTCGCCAATGTACAATGTTTACACCTGATTAAGTCAGGTGGCTTCGACCGATCGCAACGTTTGCTACGAATTACGTTTCCGTCAAACTGAAATATCATAAGCACCACCGCAAATACTGGCAAGTATAAATCAAATAGCCTTCTCACCTTTACCGAAGAACAATTAATCGTTCTCGCAAGCGGGTCCGTGTTATTAAAGCCACAACAAAGACTCGACTTCGTTTCTGCCTTGGGTAGAGGAATTGATGGGTGATTAATGTAATAATTAATCTTGATCGTTGCGTCGGCATTGAAGTAAAGATGGTTCGAGAAGAACACTTTGGACAATGCGCTGATACGAGGTACAGTAGCTTAAAATCAGATCCGACACGGACCGTACCATCGGCAATCGCAGCAATCATATCCTTCGCTTTTATGAACCTCTTCGCCGAGGAATGCAAAGACGAGACTGATCCATCTTCATTGATCACGCATTCCAAATGTCGTATTTTGTTCGGACAAAACCACACCCTTCTTCCGATCAAATCTGGCCGCTCTTTCGCCAGTTTCTTGTGGAAATTAGACATCTTTTGTTTAAGCCTGAAAACATTGAAAGAGTACGTAGCTAAGGTAGTGTAAAGCGCTAAACACACATCCTGATGCCGTAATGCACAAGTTCAACCGTAATCACCCACAACATTAGCCTCATAAACTCGTAAACAATAAATGGAGCCAAAATTTCAAAAAAATTCTGACCGAACTTTGAACGGCTGAAAAAAGTTCAGTCGGTGTGGGTATTCAAGAAAACACGACGCCACAGTTCCTGACACCCAATTTTCTATCTAAACTTCTGCAAACTTCTGAGTGACAGGCAGCTTTGCCAAATTTTTCCTCCCGATTTCGTTTCTTCCCCTAAAAACTACCACCTTACCTTACCTTCGATTCCCGGCCTTACTATAAATGTTCTCCTCTTTCGATTGACCTATTTCACATTGAAATTCGTTAATAACTACTGATCAAAACTTGAGATTCGAAATTCATCGAATCCAAAAATGGCGTGTACAGTAACAGTGGCGCACTCGGGAGCATCAAAATTCGAATTTCCCGCCTACCTGAATATCATACTCCTTATACCAACGGCAACCCCGTAATTGCTTTTTTTGGGACCCCCCGAAGGAAGAATATAATAGATATCTTCTCGGTCGGGCTAACGCAGCTGGAAGTCGATTTGTTTTGTTCCAATTTTAAATATAGTGTAACATTTTGATCGTAGAAGGATGGATAAGGCCAGTCAATACGGGTGGAAGCGACGAGGAGATCAAGTGGTTGTAAGCGTTCGGTAAGTTCTTGCTAACTCAGATTGCAGAAGTTTTGGATTTCCTAGTAGCAGTACTGTAGACGTGGCTACAGTAGGCCTATGTAACTTTACATTTGCCCTTTCTGCACTTTTAGGGTAAAGCACCCTAATTCCGAACACCTAAGCTGTCAATTGATGTCTCTCTGTGAAAATAAGGAAGATGTAATTCTTCTACAGTAGGGTGTTTGTTGAAGACATCTACCTAGGAATTAGCCTACCTGCGCAAACCCGCTAAAGTGAATTAATTAAAGGAAAAATACGGTTTTTTAAAAATTGTCGGTGTGTTCCGAACACCGCAGGAATTTTAAGATACGAACCCAGTCAAATTCAAGACAAAATCGCTAGTACAAATCGATTCTGCACTAATTACTTCAAGTGTTACGAGCAATTTTAACAAAAAAAAATTTTCCAATCGGACTAATGTAAAAAAATGCCTAGACATTGGGCTGGCGCCATGTCTCGACATTGTTAGAGCTTTCTTCGCCAATTAGCAAGGAGATCACGACTTCTTAGACATTTTGCAGAGGTAAATGTTGGGGCAGAAGTGGCTGGCCACCCGCGCCCCTTGATCTTTCCGAGATCTGGGAAAATCGATCTGGGAGAATCGATTAATCAATTTGGATAAATCGATTTTGATTTGTATAATTCCGCGAGAGCAACTTTTCCGCAAACGAAATTCTTACAGTCCCATCACTAAATAGGGTTCTTCACATTGGCGCCGTCCGCAGACTCCAACATTACTGTAAGGCTCGTGCGAAAGGGTTTTAGTGAGACTGGCCTCAGGTGTTCGAAATTAGGAAGCGTTCGGAATTAGGGTATTTTACCCTACTAATCATTGTGTACCGCTGTATCTACAGTGCATGTTGGCTTCTTGTTTAGGAACCCATACATTCGATTAACGTTACGTCAACTAATCGATGTCATTCCGTTCGTGTGCCGGTAAGGAGTTTAGGTCCCCTAGCACTTGAACTTGTACTGCATCTCATTTGCAACCGTCATTCAAGTTTGCATGCAGTACTTCTTCAGATATATTTGGTATTGGCTGAAAATGAAATGGGAAGAAAAAGTCATGTTCATCAATTCCTTCCAGCCATTAACGCTGAAACCAATTTATGGTAAGAATTTAGCCGTTTTGACAAGCAATTTTCCAGTTATTCGTTGTGCAACGCGAAGTCATTTATGAGGTATTTGCTTTCTTAGGTGTTCCTTGCGGAAGCATTGGAAGCGGGGCAATAGCGCGTGATTTTCGAGGCGGTTTCTGCAAGTTCTCGTTACGCCCTGCTATGGTCGAGCAGTCAGTTGTTTGCATTCCTGCCAATCAGGTGAGATGATACGTAGCTGATTTATAAGTGGCGGTTATTGAGATGCGTAAATCTCTCTTTCCACCTTCGCCTTCTGAGTATGCTTGAGCTACCTAAATTAGGCTGCTTCCTCTAAAGCTGGTTCGATTTAGCGTTATTGACCCTGCTGTCCAGCTTGGGTATACCGTAGTAATTAGTGCCGTCTTTTTCAGTTCATCGTTACTGTCCGTCGAAATGGTCAAACTTTGTATCAAAACGTCTTGAACTGCGCTGCGAGGCACGGCAATGAATTGAGCTCATGGACATTCAGTTTTCCTGGTGAACGTCTTCAATATACGGGCTTATATCCCCGCGCTTGGTCCGTCTTTCACCTGCCCTGTTGCGAGGGCAGTTTCGTATTGACATGCCGTCAGATTTCGCCCGTAATGCCGCACGATTATCGCGAATCATGTATTCCTAGCACGGCGTTCGTCTGGACGATCGAACATCATGAAGCGACGGGAGTGAAGAACGGAGGGGGCGAAGCGTACGAGGTTAGCATAACGTTTACATTTCGTAATGGAACTGGACTCGAGGACTGGCAGCGAGAAACAATTTGTCACTGCCGTTCGTTTGATGGAGCCTCCGAAGATCAAGCTGGTGTTCAAGGCATTGCCTTGGAGCACACGATCGATGGGATGCGGTGTACTTATGCCCTGGCGGCCTACGATGTAAATAAGTTTTCTTTAAAAGTTTCTTCTCTTTTCACAGGTATTGTTCGTTATAGAATGGAAAAGTTCAGGTTAGCCGACGGTGCTTCGATCCGAGTGGTGACGGACGTGATTTGTGGAATGATCTGTCGCACGACGGGGCTTTGGGGACACCAGGTAAGCAGTCTCGATAGGGAGATGAACGGGATTGATTCTCGGAGTACTAGTCAAACGTTAGGAGCCCGCATTTGGTTTTTAAAACACCTCGTTGACTGTACGTATGAGCAGTATGTGTCTAGCCTTGACGATATCTGCGTTCTTTAGGCGTACCAGATTGGTGTTACGTGAAAGAACGCCGGGAGTTGGCAGTAGCTCTGTGTGTCAAAACTTCCGTCAAACCCAATTCGGTGACCAGCTTCGACACGTGTTTAGTGTGGGATATGCCTATCGTCATGTTCGGAGGTCGGCGAAGAACGTATGCCAGGTACCTGCTGTAGTTTTCAATAGCTGTGTTCTTGCTGTGGTGACGTGTGCTTATTTGCAGGCGGTATACACGCTGGTTTGGACGACTGGGTGATGCTGCGCCAGCGTTATGTGCTCATACGTTGAAGAACTATCGGAAGTGGGAACTGAAGATTCAGGAATGGCAGCAACCAATTCTGAATAATCCGTAAGTATGGACGGTATAGGATAGGATCTCTAGTCACTTAAGCTGGTCAGTTGCTTCATGTGATGTGTTTTTGGATGTTATATCATTCAAAACAATCTGTGAGCAAGATGCTTGCCACCGCAGTTGCCAGTACCAACCAGCTTGCAGCTGATTTTTAGTTTTCTTCATTTTTAGAGGATTACCAGCCTGGTACAAATCGGCTATCTTCAACGAGCTGTACTACATGACGGATGGTGGCTCAGTGTGGTTCGAGTACAATGAAGACTGGCGTCAAGATGAGCCCTATCTATCTGACTACACTACCAGAAGGATGAAGGAGTATGGGCGGTTTGGATACTTGGAGTGTAAGTTTTGGTCATGCTGGATAGCTGATATCTGAGAAACAATTGTTTTATTGCATTGCAGCGTGGGAGTATCGTATGATCACCACGTACGACGTTCATTTCTATGCATCCTTCGCTTTGGCTTGTTTATGGCCCGAAATCGAAGTTACTGTTCAGGCAGAATTTAGTAAGTGATGGGGCTTTTCTGGTTCCCTGACTGTAATGCGCGCATTTATGTTTTAGCTGACCAAATTTGGAACGAGGATCTGACCCCAGTGAAGTACCATTTCGATGGTCAGGTAGCTCCGGCAAAGACGAAAAATCGTGTCCCTCACGATTTAGGAAACCCGGGTATTTCACTTTTGAGTCATATCGGTAATGCATGTAGGGAAGAACCCAACAGCACTGTCATGTCTGAGCATCTTCCTTTGTTGCGCTGCAGTATAGTATGATAATAACATGCTGCTTTCTTTTTCTTGCAGCGGCGGACGCTTGGCTGTATACGAATGCTTACGGTGAGTTATTGACTTTATGTCGATGGCGACGAAGAACATACTAGCTTTGACGTTGATGGTCTTGAAACCAATGTCATATTTTAGTGATGCATAATACGGCCGTGTGGAGAGACCTGAATCTGAAGTTCGTTCTGACTTGCTATCGCGACTACTTGCTGTTGGCCAAAACGAAAGACGCTCGCAAACGGCAGACCGAATTCCTGGAGCATGTGTGGCCCGCAATAGAGGTAAGTAACAAGAGTCTTGTTTCACTTTTAATTCGCTGCAGATGACTTACACCCCACCCTGAGTAGCCAGCAAATAAAGAGCCAAAAGCTATTTCATTGGACAAATTTTTAGTCCAGTATTTATCATGGCATTCAAAATCAGGCAAGGAAAAAAGGGTAGACCAATTAGCACCGCTAATTAGCAAGCACCACTTGATTGAAGGAGTCACCAATTAGCAAACAAATCCCTTCCATCGTCTGCATCACTTCAGTCATCCACCAAACTTTCTTCAGCTTCCCCTTCTCTTATCAATATCTTGCTCTCCTTCACACATCTCCGAAACATTAAATCCCGATGATTTTTTATCGGAATCTGGTTGGGGGAGGGCGATCCCGACCAGGATTAGGATCGGAATCCCGAACGAACGCTACTGCTTTAGGTCCTAATTGACGTGGGTGTGGATGAATGGGACTTGGACAAGGATGGGATGATCGAGAACAGCGGCACGTGCGATCAGACGTACGATGCGTGGAAGATGTATGGCACGAGGTAAGTCAGGGTTTCGGAAAGTTAGGACAGACCAGACTGGGTTAGATGATGTGACTCGCTGTGAAGCTATCAGCTTGTCGAATAACTGTTTTTTATTAGCGCCTACTGCGGCAGTTTGTGGTTGGCTGCTCTGAAGACGGCGATCGAAATTGGTCAGTTGCTGAAACGAGACTCGAAGTGCAAATGGATGAAAAAGATACTTAATTCCGCATTAATTTCGTACAACAAAAAGCTGTGGCAAGGTACGCGGTCGTAAGATCTCTGTTGCCGATGATGTTCATGTGGCGTGGTTGCAGGCGATTATTACAAGTTCGACGAGAATAGCAGAGGAAACAAGTCGATTATGTCGGATCAGTTGTGCGGTATTTGGTATCTGAAGTCGTGCGGATTGGTTTTCGAAAACTCATCTAATGACGCTGATTCACTGCCGAAAGAAAACGTCCTCAAAGCGTTGCGAAAGATCTTCGATTTCAATGTTCAAAAGTTCAGAAATGGTTCCTTGGGGGCGGTCAATGGAATGTTCCCCGATGGACGAATCGATAAGACGTCCATTCAGTCAGCAGAAGTGTGGACTGGGGTCACCTACTCGTTGGCATCCATGTTCATTCAGATGGTGAGTATTGCGAAAAATGTTTTTTAGGGTCTGGGGAGTGGAGTAGTCTTATTTTTCCATGAGTTTCGCTTCTGATAAATCGATATTTTTCAGGGCATGCCGACGGAGGGATTTCAGACTGCCGGCGGTTTGTACCGGTCTGTGTACGATGAGTTCGGGATGCAGTACCAAACACCGGAGGCCGTCTATGCCCAAACCAACTACCGAGCATTGGGATACATGCGTGCTTTAGCCATTTGGTCTATGCAGTGGGCGTTGGATCGTTGCGGCGAGTCGGGCGCGCCGACGGCAGATGTGGTTACTCGCGAGAGTTACCACGGTGGTCAGGGTGGCCAGGACATTCCATTATTGAACGGTGATTGAAATGCTCGTTGAATTGTGGGAAATATATTTTTAGGTGGGTACCTGCAGCTGTTCATATGAGTCCTTTCCAGTGCAGTGCGTGTTCAATGATAACTTGTAGAACATTTTCAACTTGTTGCTCATCACTGTCATTGCTCGGCGTGATAGAGATCGTTTATCCAATTTTATGCTTGGCAGTGGTGATGTGGTTATTTGCTGTTCGTACTCTAGAAGTGGCGTATGTGACTTGGTTAATCAGGTAGTGATCTGGAAGTGAAGTTTGTCAGGAAGGCGTAAATTTTAAAGAAAATTGATAGTGCACATATATGAGTGGTTGTAACGGTGCGTGCACGTTACACTGCCGGAGGCCTGTGAGTGGTGCAGTCGAGGCTAAAGCGAGAAGCCGATCGGCAGTGATCGAGTAGGGTGGCGACGATGACTACCAAATCGTTCACCCCGTCGTTTTCGGGCGACAGCAATATTGGCTTGAAAAAGTCGACGATCGAGAATTATCGCAAGACGAGTGGCAGCGGCGGTGGTCCGCCCATTTGCCGAATTAGGGACAGCGATTTCGATGATGATGATACGAAAGATAAGAAGGACAGGAAGAATGTGGCCGGTTACACCTTGATTACACCATGCACTGCTAAAAAACCCAGCGAGCCGGAAGACGAATACGAAAAACTAGAGTTGACTTTCTCGCAATCGAAACCACCAGAGCCGAAGAAAGCAAAAATGGCCGCTGTCTCGATCTACGATCTGCCGCCCCTTCAAGACGAGGACAAGAGTCAAGCCGCGCCCATCCTGCCCACTGGATATCGGCATAGAAAACGGGAAAAAGAGAAAACCGAACGCAAAGTTCGAGTCAAGTCGGCCTTCAAGCGACTGGTTGCAATCACGGTGGCCGTGTTCACTTTCGCCTTCTTTATCGGCTTCTTCGGTGGAATTGGCATCTATATGAAAATTTCCACGGACGAGTCGGGAGACCCCGAAGATGTGTACTGGGATTACGATGATCTGTGACTCGATCGTCCTTTGCTGACCTGACTGAAGTGATTTGCATGGCAGTGTGGATTCTAACTACATAAGAGGGCGAGGTTGGTACAAAACGAATCCAGAGTGTGTATGGATACCCACTGTAACTAGGGAAACCACACTTGAAATTGCGGCGGTGTAGCGGCGAAAGGCATGTGGCATGTTGCTTGACAGAGCTGGTCGGCCCTGAGAGAACTTGGTGAAGGCAAGATAGGGTCAACTAGCAAGCCTTCTAGCCCGCGGGTAAAGGGCCAAATATCGGCCCTCCCATATCGACAGCACTTGCAGGCAAAAAGTTAAAAGCGGACATCCTGTAACTCCTCCCCCTCCTGACTGAGGACGTCCTTTATGGATGGCCCCTTCTTCGCTGGAATGAACACTGCGACGAAGATGCAGTATGACCCAAGGGGGATACGATTTGTGACGCCAGTCCTTGCGTGCTGGGTGGCCTGATTAGTAGTATGCACAAAGTGACCAAGTGATTTTGTGTAATGGATGGACGTGACTAAAAAGACATGCTCGATTCCAAGTTATACGTAAGAGTAACGCACAAACCTAGTCTACACATAGAACCCAAACGCAGGCATTCACATTTCAGGGTATGCACAAATGAGTGTCAGTACATGGTATACCTTCCCGCTCACTGGTGGCTCCTTATCACAAGCAAGATACTGACCAATGGTCCAAGAAGCGATGTGGTCACGACCGGGTGCTGGGCGGTATTGGAGACGGAGTGTGCTTGGGGGTGGTTGTCTTTCACGTTGTTCTTGGAGGACATTTGTTTGCTGGCCGCCAGTCCCACAGGCATGCTGACATTGATCTGATGCTCGGTCAAATTGAAGACTGGTGGCTCAGTGGTGATAGCCTTGTTCCTGCCATGATGACCAGTGGTCGCTTTGCGATGACCGCGAGCAGATGAAGCTTTGATGGCCACGGCTTTTTCGAAGAAAAGTACGAGGCAAAGGCATAGGTAGAATAGGAGAAAGACCGAGAGACGCATGCTCAGAGGGCCTGGATTGGAATGTGGATGGTGGTACTAGATTTGATGGTTCTTTTAGTCGAAGACGACGCATCGGAAATCTGAGAGGATAGTGGAGAAGAATGAAGTGATTAGTAGAAGTGGACGTGTTGGCAATGCGGGGTCTGCAAATATTTGGGCAGATGCGTCAGATGGATTGGTTTACGTTCAGAACATGCGGGGTTTGGCAATCAGGTAAAATGGAAGGTATTGATTCAACTTAAGGGATGATGAACCGAGAGACCAGGTGTGGAGCCTTTGGCGCATGTTGGTGGATCGAAGACGCTCGTGTGGCCCCGTCTTGTTCATGTGCATCCCCACGCGCTAGGTATTGCTTAAGGTCATTCTTTGAGACTTACATACTGATAGTCCCTAAAACGATGACTGATCAGCTATCACCAAGTGTACAGGTTGAACCGCTCCACCCAAATAAGAACATCCATCAGCACAAGGCATACTGTAACACTGGATTATTGCTAATCCTTCAAGTACTCTCTGCACACACAATACTTCCATAACCGAGCCTTATTTACGCATGCACCATATCCTCCAAAAGCGTTGATTCTTTCCAAAGTGTTCGGCTTATAGGAAACACTGTCATCGGTCAAATTCCTGACTACGACCCCTTCGAACATGCCCTTCATAGGCATGGCAGAGATGGCTATGAAATACGTTTTGGTTTCAGTTGCCACCTCGCCAGGCCAAGGTACCCGCATGAAGTATAGGATCTTTTCTAATTTCCAAGTAGCACACACCTTTTTGAAGGCTTTGATCATTTTATTCACTTCGGCCAGCACCACCATGGCGGCTGGACCAGCCGCCACGTGATCGTGCGGCGTGACTGTGTAGCCATCACACAGGCAGTACCTGTCGGGCACGCCGGCTTGGTGGCACCTTCTGTCGGCGGGCACAGGTCTGAATAGACTTCGACCTCGGAGCGAAGGGTCCTCGCTGGATGGCCCGCTGTAGTTCTGATGCACGATGTCGACTAAGGTCTCGTGAATGTCAAACATGGACACCAGCCTCTGGGAATTAGTTTGCAGTGTGTTCAACAGATTGGGATACTTGGAGTGCAGGAATGGTGGTATCCTTATGGCCAGAAATGGAAGTCGCTCTTCAGCAAATCCAACAATAGTCCGACGATGCTTGGTGAACCGTGGCCCGTGATCGCCCATCACAATGAGGATAGTCCTGTTCAGTGCGTCGTCGAAATCCAGTCGACGCAGCATATCGGACCACGTGTCGTCTGCTCGCTCCAGGTCGGAAGTAAAGTCATGCGAAAGGCCACTGTAGATGGAAAACAAGAACTGGCGACGTCCACGCGCCTTCATAGCATGTCTGGACACGATATCAGAGAGCATTGCGTAAGTAGGTTCGTTGCCGAAACAGAACTGACTGCTTTTTGAGAATACTTTGTTCTGTTGACTTTGAGCATACCAGTAAGGAAAATAGAAGTAGTCGACTGGTTTCTCCCGGAATCCTTTCCCGCTGTAATGGAAGGTGCCAATGTGAGGCAGGTCTTCCACATGCACTGTCTCGTATCCCTCCGCCCTGAACCGATACCATATCAGCGGCCAGTCGTCGTAGTATCCGTCCTTGGGGGCGGGCAGCTCAGACTTCATGTCGTCTTGTTCGAGTCGAGCGCGTTTTCCAGTGAACGCGACCGCCAAGTTGGGCAGTGTGTTTTCGCCCACTTTTAAAAATTTTTTGAAGAATATGGCCCCAGACTGATTTAAATGCTCGACGGTTTTGGGCAGGTGGCGATAAGCCATGGATGCAGAAGTGCTCTCCAGACCGAAGATGAGCACGCTAACATCGTCGCCGTGCGGAGAGAGGGGTAAGTGTGGAGAGGAACTGTTAGGATGGAGTGGAGTGGGATACGAGAATATGTTCAGGAATATCTGAGTCGAGTTAGGGCCTGCAAAGAAATACGTGGATAATGAGCGCAGGTAATACAAGTCCGTATAACTGAAGGGAGTGACCAGCGGAGCTTTTCCACCAGCCAAAAGCCCATGGCATCTAACCAAGTCTTTCGACCTAGTCTATGGCTGAAACACCATCCGGGCGGGCGACGCTCCCAGCTGCCGGCTCTGTGCAGAGTATCGATTGCCGGTCGAGCCTCTACAGCAGGAAACGGGGGAGCAGACGGTCCACTGTGCGAAAAGGAACATTGGCCACTCGCTGGTGGTGTGGCAAGTGATATCTTTACCATGTTCCCCTTTGTGGTCTACCCTGCATTACAAGGTGTCGGTGGAGGCGCCATGTTCAAACACCTACAGCAGTCAATCAATTTGTTTAACTTGGTGTGACTAAACCATTACCCTGACCGTCTGCTCCATCCAGAGGGTCGCCTCTATGCACGAGCACTATGCATCAGAGCAGACTTTGCAAATTAGTCCCCAAAGTACCCTGGCTGAAGTCAGCACTTACCTTGTTCACAATATGCCTTCACGAACGGTTCTGTCAGTCTCACAGGCGCGGTCAGCCTTCTGGCTTCTTCATATACAATGTCTCGATCATTGACGCCCCGATCGAAGTATTGGTAATAGCAGGCCACTTCTTGCCCTTGCAAGTTCTTCACGGCACTCTCGTTCATCCTCAGCACGCCCTCATTATCCACAAACAGTAAGTCCAGCTGTATCCGTTTGCACTCGGCCGCCCTCGGGTGGTCAATGTATTTCGATATCGATTGATCAAAGGGATCAATGGGGGGTATCTGACATTGATAAGGCTCATCAGCATTGATATCCACAGCTGCAGCCATGCGATCGATCTCATTCTCCTCAAGCACTTCCACATTCTCACTGATTATAGACACTGCTCTTCCGTCCTGTATCACAAAGGCCTTGGTTTTCGAGAAAGCAGGACTTCGACGAAAATAATCAAATTCTAGTGGAGATCTGGCATAGATTAAATATAACACGGTTGATGCACAGATTAGGCACAACGTGAACAAGAAGGCAGCACGGCTGACCAATGATGGACAACGAAGCCATATTCTCTTTATCGACATCGTAAACAATGGCCGCCGTGTTCACATTACACCGCGTCAGGAGTCCATCAAGGGTTGCTCGCGGATAGACTGGGTCAGCCACGTATGAGCACACTCGTGCAATAGTCGCCCGACGACTGGTGGAGATGGAGAAACCAGTCGCAACTGGTTTTGGCCATATAATAACGATAAGATGGAACCGGAAAAGAATAGTTTGTCGTCGTGACAACCAGGTAGATGGGGATGTTGGGGGGCGGCACTTGATGGGGTGCCTGAATGGCGAAATAGCAGATTGGAGGATAAGCATGGCTCGCTGACCTCCAATAGTTTTCAGGGATCACTGGTGCATGCAGCAGATTATGTCTGCATAAACCATTTCTTCAAGTCCATCTTATCTGTTATGAAAAGGCCGTTTGCAAGATGCGGACTTTACAAACGACTTACTTGTAGTGCACTTGTGATTATGAAAGCCTGTAAATCATAAGTTTCTTACATGATGCAAGTATTTGGGGAGGGGCCCCTAATCAAATATTAGGATCATGTCTGACGGTAAGACTGAATTACTTCCAAAAAAGTCTGTTATGACAGACTCGGAACTTTCAGACCAGCAAATGCACACAGTGGAACCAGGGCTTAGGATGGCTGGTCTACTCAGCCACAAGGAAAGTAGAGGGGGCGCAACATGCTGCCCACTGCACACAGAGTAAAATCACTAGCTCATGTCCTCCATGCATTGCATTGGGAGGTCAGAATCAAAACCGCAAAGCCTGTATTCTGTGTACTGCTGATGATTAGACAGGCTCCCCGAAGTATACCAGCTGTGCTGTTTCACACAGCAACCTGAATATGCTAAAGCTGTGCGCTGTAAGTAAAGTGGCATGGCTTATCGTCAGATGCCTAAGCCTCGAGAGACACTGAGCAATCTATCCTCCCTGCCCTTCTTTCAACTTTTAGGGTCGTCCATAAACAGACGTCTACCAGGTGGGGGGGGGGGGGGAGGTTGACGCCCTGGGACGCCAGCTCCGACCGAATCACCGAACCAGGACTAACCTACTTGCCTAATGTCATTTCACACTGACAGTGCAAAAATAGAAAAGTTATTAGGTTATTTAGCTTCTGGGCCGGCTTCCTGAATCGCGATTAACTTTAACTGGGCAGTTAAATCTAGCTTACCAGCCAGTTAATTTTGACCGCCCAGTTAAAGTTAATCGCGATTCAGGAACCCGCCCGTGCAAGGACATTCATGAACTAGGAATTATCGTGGTCTTCATTGCAATCGAACGCTGTTGAGCTTTGCTACAACTTTTCTAATCCACCCTAAATAGCGGTAAGAAATTGTGGTTCATTTCGATTCTGCTCTGGTCCTAGTTCGGCTGGTTCAGTCTGGTTCGGTCCTGTCCTGGTTTGGTAGAAATTTTCGAGAGGTCCTGTTCGGGTCCTGGTTTGGTCCGGTCTAACCTGGCCTGGACGTCCACTTATAAATATGCAAGAGGTACCAGAGCAAACTACCTTTTGCTAATCATCAAGGTGTATCTGACAAAAAACTAAATGGGGGCCCGACTGGCTGCTTGCTTGCACATGGACTGTATGTCATAAAAGTAGGCAGGCAGGTGGAAATCTCCATCCTTCACTCATTCAAGGATGAAACCACAGTATCTTGATATATCTTTCTGAAAAAGTGAAGTTAAAAGATTGCAATAGTCTCTTAGGGGTTTGCTATTTCCTATGCAAACACATTCCTGTGCTCCTATCGGATAAGCGGCCAGATTTTAGAATACGAACAGGTGATGTGGTTCACCAGACCGAACTTACACCTGTATTACCTGTATGTTTCGAATAGTATACGCCCGAGCAAACATCCCTTAACCTATGCAGGAACCAGCAGACTAACTAGCTCTTTCTACTGGTCAATCCTAAGCCCATAGGTCATCCTCATTCGACCCGCTAGTATGTAGGGTCGTTTGGCTTCCTCGAGAGGTCGGAAACGGATGGTATGCGCACTCATATGCACTCTAGGCTGACGATGAAACTCCAACAGAATAAGGGAGAAACCAGCCTTGATAAAATTATGATCAAGGACATGTTATCGCAGTTCATTTGTCGATTACATTCTACCAGGATTACCATCAGGTCATGTGCCTATTCCTTTACTATTGTAACAGGCGGAATACATTGGAGAAGATTCCGCGGGGAGCGGATGGACTCAAAAACTCCTCAGGCAGGTCACCTAGTCGAGGTGCCTAAGACATCAACCCGACGGGTTTCAGCCTCGCCTGGAGGAGCGTATCGAGCGGCCAACGAAGGCAACTGATACGCTGTATGCGGCGGCCAGTCAAGGCAACCACATACTGCTCCGTGTATAAGGCGGCCAGTTAAGGCAACCAAATGCACTACCTTCTCCACAGGCCAAACACGCCTACTACACTAGTGCTTCTGAAATAACTCTATTTGGGTTCGAAGTGCCCTGGATAGACGTCCTTCAGGGGTGCCACAAGCAACTTACTCCCCTCCTATAATTTTTTTAAACACTTGTATTTAGAAACAGTTAATGTACTCTTTCTCCTTTTCCTCTGAAACAGTCCATGCTTTCTGAGATTTTAAAACGAAATGAAAAACAACCAAAAAGCGTTCGCAAACCCGACCCACCAGGATTTGAAGACATGTGAACGATGGATAAAAAAATGTGCAGCCGACAAATTGCAGGCATGTTGCCGCAAAACGGAAAGCTAAAAAATGAGAACAGTGTAACAGTCAAGTAGAACAGGACAAAACCCATAGGAAGAAAAGGATTTAACAAACCAGCTGGACCCCCGATCGTTGTCCCGATTCAAGTTACAATAACAAAAGATATTAAAAACTTTATTTCCGTTTTTTAGCCGAACTCAGTCCTGGACTTTGTTGTACGGACACACGTTTTCGTCCCATCGGTTGCCGAGGCATCTCGTCATCTTTCGGTTTTCGCGGCAAATTTCGATGCTGAGGAAATGATGGCATCAATGAGGGCTCGCACGGAAGAGGATGTTCTTCGAAATAGGAACTTTTCAGACATTCATCGGCCGTGGCCCGTTTCTTGGGATCGTACATAAACATGGCGTTCAATAATGTCATTCCGCTAATTGATAACCAAGGAAATTTAATTTTAAGATTATTGTACGGCTGATCACGAAATGTAAAATCCTTCATAGCTGGTAGCTGAGAGAATCCGGGCCAAATCGAGTCATTAGGTGTGCCCAATAATTCGATAATCAGTTCCATTTGATGCAGTTCCGATCGACCAGGCAACAAGGGCTTATGGGCGAATAGTTCTCCCAAAATACATCCACTGGCCCAAATATCGATCGATGTACTCTCCGTTCGACTTCCCAACAACAGTTCGGGCGATCGGTACCAAAGAGTGACCACTCGCGGGGTCATCGGCTCCACGGGACGGCCGAAATATCTAGCCAGCCCGAAATCACCCACTTTTAGGCATCCTTCGTCAGTCATCAATAAATTTGATACTTTCAAATCACGATGGACAATAAATCGATGATGCAAGAATGCTAATCCGTTTAGCATTTGTAACATGATGCATTTGATTTGGGCCTCGCTGAACGGTGCTTGCATATTGTCCAATAAACTGGCCAAATCCTGTTCGCAGTACTCCATGACCAAATATGTATTGGAAATGTCACGGCCGACAACCACCTCTTTCAATTGGACGATATTCTTGTGACGAATGTTCAAGAGGACGTTGATTTCTCGCAGACTACTCACAGCGATGCCATCCTGATCGTGATCGGATCGCATTTTCTTCAATGCCACGATTTCGCCGCCACGTTTCGTGTCGCGTGCTCGATACACGATGCCGTACGTGCCTTCGCCGATACGATTCAGTTTCTCGAAATCGTTGACTGATCGACATCGTCCGTAATTGTAATCGGGGGATATCGATCGTTTAGCGCCAGTCAGGATCGATGTGAATTCAATTCGATAATCACGTTTTTCTTCGGTCATGGTCGATAAAATTTTGGCGATTTCGGTTATTGGCAAGTAGGATTCTCTGAAATACTGTAACCATAGATCGATCAATAGACACACTCGAGACCACAGAGACCTGATCGAGCAAAAGATTTGACAAAAATCAGCTTTATTTGCATTGCTATATAAGTGCACGGCTAACAAAAAAACAGAGAATTCCCAGGGTCTGTAAAACATGGCAGTTTTCTTTGCCCATGGTGGCAAGAACACAGGACCCCTGAGAGACTTGAATGACAAGTGAACTAGAGATTTTTTGATATATTTTTATTAATATTGTAAAGTGGTGTGTGAGTAGGTCAAGTACGAAGAGATAGCAGCCACAAGGGGAGCTGCATGCTGTTTGTCCATAGATTATAGATATTGAGACCATAGGGTTTCAAACAGGACCTGCTGTCCGTGCTACTGCTACGTGCCACTGCTGCTGTAGCAGCTACCCCTTTAGCATCATCAAGGGTCTGATTAGAGGTTGAGGTCGGATCACGCACGCTCCTCTGAACGAAGAGGCAAAGAAACCAATCCTGCTATCGAGGAAATCTGAACTGGCGAAGTTGATAATCGCGCACACTCACGCTCAACTGTGTCACGTTGGAACGGCGCAGACACTCGCTCATCTCCGCCAACGATTTTGGATCACAGCAGGACGGCAAGTTGTGTTCAATGTCATTCGTCGCTGCACTCGCGATCAGTGCAAAAAGCTCAATAAAGGTCAATTTACCGCGCCAGAATCTCCAAGTTTACCGAAACAACGAGTCAATGTCCTCTCACCATTTGGGTCGATTGGTGTCGACTACCTTGGCCCGCCCACAGTTACAATCGGAAAGAACAAACTCGCAAAGCGATGGATCTGCCTATTCACATGCACCGCAACCAGGGCAATCCATTTCGAGGTCGTCGAGGGCGCCGGCGACTTTCTCAACGTTTTTCGCATCTTTATCGCTCGCCGACAAAAGCCAAAAATGGTCTGGTCGGACAACGCCGGTCAATTGACCGCAAAGCAGGTTCAACGGTTTGCTGCTGATCATGGAATTCAAATCATGGAAACGTATTCCCGAACGGGCCCCCTGGTTGCGTGGTTTCTACGAGCGACTTGAGGGCATGGTTTTAAGCGAGCGCTGCTCAAAGCAGTCAGAAACGCACTACTTAACTCGAGACAGTTGCAGGTGCTCACAGCAGAAATAGAAGCCGCAATCAATGATCGCCCTCTCGTGCATGGGGGATCTGAAATCGGAGAAGCCGTAATCACGCCGGCACATTTCATACATCCAGGAGAATCCCCTCGTGGAGAAAGCGTGGAAGCACTCAACGAGCAGGCTGTCAAAGAATACTGGACACATCTACAAAATACATACAGCGCATTCACGAGAGTGTGGCAAACCGAATACTTGACTACGAGAACGCCAAAGGGTTCAAGTCAAACAAGGAAGGGTCATCATCGACCCCGCAGATTGGAGAAATCGTTCAAATTAAATCAGAAGACCCACGACATCGTTGGCGCGCTGGCATCATCAAAAATTAAAAGGGTATGTGTAACCCGCGCACCTCTCCGTGCAAGTGGTGCCTTCACCCTCATCCGCATGGCACGTGTGTTTCCAGCACGTGAAGTTACTTCCGCGTGTCCTGCCCGCCTGGCACAGGGTCAGATCTAGCCAGATCAAACTGGTATCTCTCCATACTGGTTCTAGGTCGTCGGCCTACCGGACACGGTGCGGTGTCTAAGTCCTCAGTTCACGTTGGTGATTCGTCTAGTACGGCCGTGTCTGGCTACCAGCGTAGGCTTCCTACTCCCTCGCATATTATCTGCTCGTGTATTTGTGTACGATCGACCCGTCGTGGAGGTGTCCGCTAGTCGGCATAGTAAACCTGGTACATAGCTATTGTCCGGCTATTGGGACCACGCAGTGAGTGATTCGAACCTGCAGAGACCCGTATAGGCTCCCCCACCCGTGCAGAGAGTGGAAGTCACAGTAACAAATAGCTCCTGCCTTCTTTGCGTGAAGATAAAGTGCTTCGCCAAGAGAACAATCGTATTCAGGCGCTGACGAGTATTTGGTTCAATACTGTAGCATTCGTTCGGGATCCCGAACCCGAACCCGATCCCGATAACAAATGGTCGGGATTGAATGTTGTGGAGATGTGTGAAGAAGGGGAGGGGGAGAGGAAGGGATCGGGAAGGGAGTGTTCTTGGAAAAACTTTGGTGGATGATTGAACTGGTGAAGAGGAAGTGAGGGATTTGTTTGCTAATTGGTGACTAATTCTAGGTCTTTTTGCTTGCATGATTTTGAATGCCATGATGAATACTGCGCATAAAAGTTTTTAGCTCTATATTTGCTGGCTACTTGGGGCTGGTTGTACGTTACCTACATCGAATTAAAAGTGAAAAAATAACACTCTAAAAATCCCGATCCCGGTCCGGATCCCGGCCGGGATTGAGCGAATCCCGATCCCGATCCCGAAAAAAGTGATCCCGAACGATCGCTACAATACTGGGATGAACGAAGCCAAACAGCCGTTTTTCGCGGACCATTCCAGCTGAACCTGCTCCCCGTGCGCAAAACGTCGCATAACCTCACGGCATATGTTTTCCGACCAACGGCAGCTGACCAGCATATGCTCAATTGTGTCTGAATCAGCGCCACAAGCATAGCATTCAGGCGTGCCTCGCATTCCCCAATGGAATAGTTTCGCTGGCGGTGGAAGGGTCCGATGCAGCAGCTTGACCTGGAACGCCCTCAACTTATTTGGCACAGCGAGATGTGCGGTAAGACGCCATATCTGATCCCATGGCCAGAGAATTCCATCATCCATCATCCGGCTCCATCATCCGCGGCGACGGTGATTCTCTCCAAAAAGCTCGATCCCGTGCCTGGTCGAAGTGGCGCCATGTCCCATTCGACGGGCGGATGTCCCCCACCTCAAATCCAAGAGTTACAAGACCGTGGTCCGTCCGTCACCCTTTATGGATCGTAATGTTGGCCAGCGAGCAACGAAGCATGAGGGCCCTTCACGTGATGAAAATGCGAATGCTACGATGCAGCCTTGGATTCACTGGTCGGCCACGCCCGGAACGAAGTCTTCTGAAGAGGACGGCATTCATTCACGGAGAAGATCATTCAGAGAAGACTCCGATGGCATGGCTACGTCGGACGTAGCGAGGGACATTCGGACAGCCATACGCCTCGAAACCGACGGCTAGAGACCACGCGGACGACCGAAGAAGAGGTGGATGGACCGAATCGGGGAGGATATGAAGGCCGAGGACGTCATATATCGAGCCAGATAAAGCCAGTTGTCGTAAAGAAGGCCAAGCAATCAGACAGGAAAGGGCTAAAACAAAGAAGAAGCACGTTCTGGTTCAATCTTTCGGTCGACGGGGACTTTGTGAAGAGTGCTTGAACTCTCTATCCTGCATGTACAGTATGGAATTCAAAACACTCAGGTCAGCCATAGAGAAATGGTCGACCCACCAGGGCATATGGCCCTACTGTTTGTGCGGCGGTATATGCAAAATAAGGTTTTCGACAGCTGTCGCTTCTATTTGTGGAGGAAGGCCTTCCGGGTCGCTTCGATCCTGCTTCGGTGCGACTGGTTGGTGGTTTGGTCGAAGTTGGGTTCACCTTTTCTATTTGCCAGTGTTACATGATACAAGTCGTGGCTGGGCCCTTGCCCACTTCCCCCTGGCCCCACTGGCCCCTGGCCAGTTTGGTCTGGTTCATCTCCAATATACAGGTCCTGGATTGGTTTAATGAGAAGGTGATTAGGTCGAAGGTGGGCTGTGATTGACAAATCCGAAACCTATAGGCAAATTTAAGAGTTCACCTGCACCATCTGAAAACCCGTACTGCCATGACGTTGGGTGCTGATTGTGAGTATGAGGTGAAGTGGCTTTAGTACAGAGATGCGATAAAAACAAAATTATACAGGCTTTAAAAATGCAATAGAATCTTGTACATACGTGCATGTGCTTACATATTCTAAAAATAACGAAAACAGACTCTAGGTCAGCATCACACGCCTGGACGGACATAGAGTCTGTAATATGGATGTGTACGTGCGGCTACACACCTCTCAAGCTGTGCCCATCTCGGGATGCAGGTTGTGAACAATTCATGTTTACCCTCCTCACCAAAACTCGGGACAGGTTGGGTGCTGCAGGTGCAAAGTCTCTTGGAGATAGTGCGTGGGGCATGTGACTTTCGAAGGGGCCTTCGTGACAAGTGACTGAAAAAATCACATGATCATGCAAACTCTGGGGTATTGGTCCATGTTACAGACATTACGTCCACGATGTATTGGATCGATTTTATCAGCGCCTGTTGCTTTTGAAATACGATTATTCTTAAAAAAATGGGATGTGCCAGGCGTATCTAGGTCCCTTATAATAAACCATATAATCGGAGTAGCGGGTCATCTGTGCTAAACTACTTAAATTCTGTCTATGACGTATGTGGTGCCTCGTTCTTTATGCAGAGTACGTCTTAGATTGCCAATCATGTAGGCATAACTTGGAAAACAGCCATGCACGTGGGCAAACTTGCAAACATGTTGTGCTGGCATTCGATTCATCAAGATGCTGTACAATTATAGCTTTTCTGCGATCATGAGTGCCCTGCCACTCCGCACCCCCTCCCATTCCTCCTTTGATCCATCATAAATAATTTCACGAGTTAGTCATAGGTCGTGTCTCGATTATCAACTAATCACACACCCCCCCCCCCCCCCCCCATCACGCTCATCTTCTAGAAGCTAATTATTCTGCTCCAACGCAATGGACAAAGGAGCTATGACCTCGTCAACAAGCGTGAAGACAGTTGTGTCCATGGCAACTGTATTTATTACAAGCCTGGATGGTTCGTATTCGAGCTTTCCACGGCTCGGGCTTATTTCGAGGCGGTTGGTCAACTAGTCGGTGTCTATCTAGCGTATCTAACTGGCATGTTTCGCTCGGCCTTCGCCACTCCTCCTGAACACACATTTAAATTGTACTACTTCCCGCTACGAGGACGGGCCGAATTCATTCGACTTATGCTCACCTATTTGAATGTGAAATTCGAGGACCATCGGGTCAGAAAAGACGAATGGCACAACTTCAAGCCTAGTAAGGACAGGGCAAGGACTCGAACCAAGTCAGCTACGGGGGGGGGGGGGTCATGGCAGGCTTGAAACAGCCGATTACAAGGATGGCGGGTCGTAAGGTAGAGTGGAGTGTACGTCTTGGCTTGTGTACAGGATGCCTACCGCTTGCAAAGAGGCTCCCGCTAATCTCATTCTCCTGTTCAACTGCATTGAAAAGTTTGGTGTCGTTGCTCTTGGAAGACTGATTCTGGGTGAGCCAGGCACGTCAAGAGCAGTTGGAAAATTGTCCTGTCTATTGTAGCTGAACCAGTCTTCCAAGAGCAATAGAAGCGATTTTGACTGCAGGTTAGATAGGGGAACCCTAAACCCCTTGGGGCTGTAGGATTTAAAATGGGTCTGACCTAAAAAATACAAATGAGGGTCTTATACGAGTAGGTTTTCGAGCATCTGGTATTATGCTCTTGCACAGTAGTGCCCATTATTAGGCCACCATACTCATACGTAGGTCCTAATCGTAGGAATTTTTTTAAGATAGAATAAAAAATTAAAGGGCCATCCATAGGGACGTCCATCCAAAAAAAAAAATCGTTTTTTGACCCCCCCTCCCGCCTATCCACCTTTCATCCATTTCGCCTTGACCCCACTAAAAATGGACGTCCACTTTAGCGGTACCCCCTCCCCTCCATAGCAAAAAATAATTTATTTTAAAAAATATTGCTCCCATCAACAGATCCGCCAAAATGAAGAGGATTGTTCTTCAGTCTGATCCGACTGCCGCCTGTCGCATTGGCAACTAAAATATTTCGCTCTCTCTGCTTGCAAATAATGTCTACCACACTACATGTGATTAAAAAATCACAACTTTTCTCCAAAATTGGTATTGAATCCCGCTTTAGGTGCAGGTCAGTTCTTCTGAGTTTTTTGGAGTGGTCATAGACAGTGACAGCGAGAAATCAGGGCAGGTGGGGGCGTAGCGCCAAAAGACATCACCCCCATTTTAGTATCTCATTTCTTGAATCGAATCAGCCAGATCGAGATCGGGATCCGCGCTGAGGGTCGGATCAGGCCGCAGTCGCACGGTCCGAGAATGGTTCTAGAAGCGTTCTCGATGAATTGTCCCTCAGTCGCACTACTGGTCGAGCATCGTTCTCATTCTAGTGCACTTTGCATCTCTTCTCGCGAGAATCATTCTAGAATGGATCTCGGAGTGGGGACCCGAGACCAATTCTCACCTGCGAACGATTCTCCATTCTGGTGCGACCAGGAGATTAGTTCTCGCTCGATTCTCAGTGCTTAGTTTTCAAATGGCGGAGCCTTTTTGTCATCGTCATCACATTGCATGAAAATCCCACACAGATAGGTATGTCTGCACCTGAGGGCAAGGTCTGGAAATCCAGCAAACATAAAAGATGTTTTCGCTCAAGATGTCCTTGTCCTTCGCAAGATCCTAAATCCTAAAGTATTCCCGATGACCACGCATATCCGCTAGCACCTTCTGTTATGAAAAGTTATACGTGTCTCAATACAGCCTAGAACAGTCAGCGCTTGGCATCTCAAAAGATACTCTTCGCAGCTAAAGCAAGTTCATTGACACAGGGTAGATGTCTTGTACGCACCTCCTGATGGTCTTACTTTCAATGCAAAAATTGTGCGATTGCAATAACGAGAGGTCGTGCTGGCTGCTGAATGGGAAGAGGAGCGCCGACTACTAGAGTAAGAAGCCATGATAAGAAACACGGCTAATTCGAGAGATAATTTGCGTGCGGAGGGGTTTCCTGTCGTAATAGATACATGCCCCTGAGATTGCAACTGCAGATAGCGCACAGGCGAGGGGGCATTTCTTAGCAGCTCAGACGGATTAATTAGGTTTGGTAATTCTGCCCCACTTTTGCTATTTTCTTCCCTAAGTTACATGGGTCCTTTGCTTAATGAGTTATCAGATAAGTCTACAGCAGATTCAAAGTCCGATGTGAAAGTTAAGTGGATATTTTGAATATCAGCGCCAATGTGCAACCTTTTCTGCGCGGGGAAGACTTGAGAACAGTTCTAGATGCGATTTCGCCTAAAAAACTTGAAAGCAATTCTCATTCTGGTGCGATTTCAAGGGGAGAATGGTTCTCGAGAACAATTCCAGAATCGTTCCTGAGAATAACTCGTAGTGCGACTGCGGGCTCAGTCGATGCTGGCAGCTCAGCATCGTCTCTGACATCCCAGTGACGGAACTGGGGTGACGGAAATGCAAGTTCTGGCGCCAATGGACAATACGAGTGAGGGAGAGTAATCGATCAATCGATCGGCTGGGAAGATTCGGCCAGTCGGGTGATGTTTCAGTGGCACTTAAAGTCGCCAAACCCGCCAAGTCAGAATATATTCAGCCGACTTCCTCTCCTTCGCCCGCTGGGCTTTATCACTGAAGGCACCTGATTTGAGCGACAAAAACACTGGCAGCAGCACTAAAATCTTTTATACGCCTCAGAAAAACAGAAGCCAAAGGATGAAAAGTGTTTTGAAAAACTTATAGATAATCGCTGAGTCACTCGACGAGGAGTCTTCGGATCGACGGTGATGATTTAAATACTAGTAATTTTATATCTAGTTTGCTATGATAATTACGCTAATTTTCTGAGATATCTCCCGCCAATTTTGTAAAGTGGACGTCCATTTGGTGCTGGTCTCCCCCTCTCCCATCCACTTCCGTCCAGTTTCCGCTGACCCCCACCCACCCCTCCCCCATGGGAGGACAAAATTATGGCACACTGTAGGTGCCCATGCAGTGTTTCTCAGCAGTTTTACCCCGAGGGAAAAGAGTGATTCTTTTGCTGGTGTCAGTTGCCGTGAGTGTGGCCATGGCATTTGGCAATCAGAAACAGTGAATGAACGTACAGTAGGATTTCAAAGGGGTGGACCTCGTGGTTATAAACGAGGGGATCCGAGCTAGGATTTCCAGTACTTGAACGATATTAGAGAAAAGTATTAGCAGCTGGTGGACGTCGTGTCATTCTTTATTTATGCACAAATATGTGCGCACTTACGATTAGAAACGAATAAAACACGGGAGAAGTATCCAAAAATTGTAATCAGAAATCACGTTTCTAAAATTTGACAAATCCAACAAAGCGGCAGTAGGAAAATTATTCCATAAGTCAACTGCTTAGTACAAAATGCAGTGCTTATAAGATTCATGAATGGCAAGGCATAGATTGCAGGAGGCTATGCAAAACAGACCAGAGCATCCAACCGTCTTCATGACCTGGCCGCAGCATAAGTTGTTCTTCCAGGAACCCCAATGGGACATTTACCAGTGTTGGAGGTCGATGGCAAGGAGACGCTGTGTCAAGCTACGGCCATCGGGAGGTACATCGCTAGGGAGTATGGTGAGTGCCTAGTCACTTGGAATTAACTTTATTAAAGGGTTGCATCTAGGATGGAGTTACACGACGGACTTTTCAGGCCTAGCAGGCAAAGGTAACATCGAAATGGCTCAAGCCGATATGTTAGTGGACGGGGTGTGGGATTGCTGGGAGCACCTTCAAGGCGTGTATCGCGATCAGCAGAAAGGCGACATTCAACTGATGGTGAGCAACACCATTGCACGCGGCCCAAGTGTATCTGGCATGGGTGCATGATTATGATTGGTGATGAGATGCCTCGCCGCGCGGGTGACAAGACAGACTTTGATTTTGCAGGTACAAAGTTGGGCACGATTCTATGATCAGCATCTGAAAATGTTCTTGGATCGGTATCAAAAGTTCCTTGAGGAGAATCGATCTGGATGGCTGGTGGGAAATGGAGTGAGTGTTTTTTCATGACTGAAATATAGGTACCTACTCGAAGACCATATGTAACCAGCGTTCCTGGTGGTCGAGAGATCAATAATTCCTCTGGCTTGGGGACGTCGACCACTTCGGTTGATGTTTCAGCGGAGTTGTGCGCTGGTTACACGTATGCGGTGCAGAATGCTTGAATCTCATGAGTACTCTGTGAAGGAGCCCTTCTTTGATGGAATCATTTCATGCAACAATCTTTTTCTCATCCATGAAACTACGATGTGCATGCTTTGCAGGTGACGTGGGCCGACTTCGCGGTGGGTGAGTTCTTGGCAGTCCTTCGCGACTGCTTCACACAGGACGCCTTGGACTCGTACTCGGTGCTGGTGGCGTACACGGACAAGGTAATCTCTTTACCGCACGTCAAGGAATACATCGCCAAAAGAGAACGTGCACCCTTTTGATCTCGTCTACTGCTGTGACTGGACTGTTTCTGGGCAATAAGTTTTGTCTCGTGGTTCCAACATGTGCGTGGTTTGTGTCAGCACTGTTCCTGTTCTTGTTCATTAAATAATTAAAACACAGATGCATTATGAGCGTTTGAGGGTTAAGGGACACATTGCACAAATTTTTTTACCCAGCTGCGAGTCGAACACTAGCCAGTATGCATCACAGGCAAGACAAACCGCCAAAGTCACAAGCCAAATAGCACCGACTACTGTATATGCCCCGCGTGTCCGCAAAAGCTATTGGGGTTACTGAACCTTTGACGCCGGACGACCGCGAACGGACGGGGGGGGGGGGGGGCACAAGCGACGGGTAACAAATGCTGCTTTGATTTCAGGTATTAGCATTGGTCTATACTCTGATCGTAGCTTTTATGAGCAGTGTGTGCCTGCTACTTTATGTCACGCGAGCTTGTCGCTGTTTACGGGCGTCACAGAAGGGAGAAAAGGGAGAAGACAATCCTACCAATGCCCCCCCCCCCCATCTGCCCCAACCCACGAGGATGGGGTACCGATAATAGTGTACCGCTATGTAAGTCATACAGAAAGTTCATTTGAGTTGGTGGCGGCTGATTGATGCCTGATCACAGTGCCCATGCGCCAGGCATCTGAGGGCTTTAAAAAAATAGGGCATAAGAATAATAAGCTGACGGGGAACCGAAGGAGGGTAGAGAAAGAATGCACGTGGAGTGGACTCGCAGGTGACCAGGTCGTCGGAGTGGGGATTGCACTTGGATAATGGCTTTGTGCTACAGCGGATCGTCTGTGTGGGATTTGGGACAGTTGGAGCAAACCAGAATAGCAAAAGATGTCTTGCTGAAACCAAGTCTCTCGTAACAGAGGTGCAGAGCTGATCGCGAGAGTGCGTAGTCCTAGTGCAGGGCTGGGCAGGAGGCTGCTGTGACATCCACCCTCTGTACGGGTGGGGGGAGGGGTTTATACGGGGTCTCAGCAGCTTCGAATCACTCGCCGCGCGGTTGGGACCAGTTTTGGCTCGATCTGATCTAATCTCGTGAGTGCCTGAGAGGGTAGGGCACGAAGAAGTGATTCAGGTATTGGAAACACACATGCCGTCAAGTCGATGGACTCACTAGTTGCGGGTCACACTGGGTAAAGTCAGGATTCATGTCACCATGAAGGCACTGTAAGAGGAAACAATGTTCTAAGACCGTTCTTGTCCATTTTTGTTATTTTTTTTTTGAAAGAAGCTCTCAAGAATCGGAGAGTGTCGTTAGGATCAGAGTTCCTTGTACCGACGATAAGTGGTGAGCCGATATACAGCCCTGCTCCAAGCTAGTTTACAGATCAGCCGATGTTGAAATTTTGAATTTCGCGCCTCTGGGCTACTTTTTATTCCACTTATACGCTAGAGCGCGCTACGCGTGTTGTCGTTCTCTGGGCAACAGAGAACCCACGCGTACATTGGAAGTGGCGTGGGATACTCTGTCGATGAGCGGCACCCTTACGGAATACCATAGGTGACAAAATCAAGTTTCGGGTAAACTTGAATTTGTTTCAAGCAACTTGAATTTTTTTGCGTAAACTTGATTTATTTTCAACAAACTTGATTACTTTTTGAACAAACTTGATTGAATTTCGAAAAAACTTGATTGCGTTTCGAACATCTTGATTTCGCTCAAAGTTGGAGGGGGGCGAAATTCAAAAAATCCAATCTTGAAAAAATTCAAGTTGCAATCTTGAAGAGATTCAAGTTCATCTTGAAAAAAAATCAAGATGAATCTTGATTACCAAATTGGTGATCTTGATTTCAATCAAGTTGGTCAAAGTGAACCCACAAACCAACTTGAAAAAATCAAGTTCCGTCTTGATTAAATTCAAGTTGGAAAAATCCGAAACTCAATTTTACCGTCCGTTCTACTTTTATGACAAATTGCCAATTTGTCTGCAAGCACCCGCCAGTTATATTGAACGAAGTTTTATTTTATTTTTTTAGATTTGAAACTTTTTGGCCGGCCAGTTTGTTCACGGATTTTTATTCGCTTTGAAAGCAAAACACGCGTTTTTCAATCGATCGCCTTCATCGATAGTATCCGAAAAGGTTGGGCAGTTTGCTCAGATTTCGATAACTTAGATAACTTAGGCTACTACTTCTGGGATTTATTGGGACAAATTGTAAGTATCTGCAAATATTTTGTAAGAATTCTTAGGTTCACAGGCCAGAGACACTAAAGAACGATTTGATACCAACAAAATTTTGATACCAAATTGTTTACTAGTACAGCCACGTGCTTTTGATTGCTAGGGGTCTGTACTGTCTGTAGGTGCGCTAACTAGCAGTCCGGAATACATAGGCATCTAAAGAGCATTGGCTCTTGTGGTGCTGTCCAGTCTAAATACGGGGTGGGTGCTGTCTAGTAATCAAAACACAGTCGGTGATGTTTTAATTATTTTCATGTCTGTGGCGATGACTTGGTCTACGAGATTATTTTTGGATCTGCTTACTTGTTGCAGGCAGGATGAATGACGATCCAGACATTGTCAATTTCATAAGAAAGCAAGTTATCGAAAATAAGCCCGATCAGCTAATTTTACATAAGTTGGAAAGAAAGTGTGGGAAGCGACTATGGTATACTGCGCATTTTTAGTGTTTTAGTAGTAAACAGTAGGGGTTGGCTATGTATTTGATTTTTTAGCCTTCGAACGCTGCAACGTATCAAGAAACGTAACGCAATCGAGCGATTCGATAAAACGATTCCTGTGCAAGATGTTTTGGAGGCCGTAGCTGCACGTCAACAAACGACTGGACTGTTCGCTGGCACACGATTTATGCAGATCGGTCTACGACAGGACGATGGTTTAATGGTCAGCAGGTGAGAATTATTCAAGTAAATTCCCTGAGTGATATGAGAGGGGGTGGTAGCCATCGCTGGCAGCCTAGGGGCTATCTGAGCATGGCATTTACGCCTTTCTCCCCCTTAAGAATAAGATCCTTTAGCATCTCAAGGCTGAGGGAGAACAAATGCCGCGATGAAATGGAAATCGATTTCCACATTAGCTGTATAGGGCGATCTATATTAATTTTTCAAATAAAAGAGATCAGAAGTTTCACAGATTACTGCCTTGTTGAAGTGAGTGTTAGAAAGTCGTTCCCAGGTCCGACCGATAAGGCAATTACCAATGACCTTAACGCAATTATCGGCCGATAAAACCGATAACACCGATAATTTTAGAAAACTTGAAAATTCAAGTTTGATGGCAAGTAATTTGAACTTTGGCCAGATCGCCATGCTTAAAACATGCAAATTTTTAATTTCGCATGCTAGGCTTTCTTTGAAGACCAATTTTAATCAATCTGGTAGTAAAAAATCTAGGGACCGAAGACTATGTAAGTTGCAATATCCTAACTAAAAACTCCTCTCCGCAGATGTCATACACTTGAGGCAACGCATGACACCTCTAGGACCAGCCGTGTGACACTGTCAGGAAGTGGGCAAGTTAAAACCCAGCTGGCAGGACAGGGTTTGCATGCTTGAGTAAAAGGAAGTTACAAATAAAACAGCAGAGTTCCCTTTATTCAAATTGGAAGATAAACTGGATTTTGTTGCTTCTATCTTACAGGCGGAGGTACATTATGTGCGCGTGCACACCCTGGAAACTTGAATGAGACTCAGAACCGTCTAAAACTCATTTCGTTAGACTCTAGGTATGGTTTAATGAGTGAAATATGCAAAGCAGATCCTTTCACAACTTTTTGAGGGCTCTAGTGTTCGACTGGGGCCCAGACCCTGATCCCCATTCCAAAAAGCATGCATCGGGGATTCACCCTCAAACACTTTTCCACGTCCAGATGAACGAAAATACCCACGAAACATAGTATCAGCATTATGTGCAATGTTGTGAGATGACTGAGATGTTTATACTTATAAAAAATAGTTTCGATGCAGGGCAAACTTCAAGAAGTTTTTAGAACATGTCAAGAGAAGAAGTGAACAGATAAACGGACTTAAACAGCCAGAAAGCTTTTTTCTATCCCAGCCCCTTCAGGGTTATCTCCAACCCCAGAAGACCCTGAAGGCCATCACCATTCCTGTCCCTGACTCCAAATGGGGTTGGACTAACCTTGTCTTCAAAATCTCACCCAAGGGTGAATGTTACGACTACAGCGATAATTTGTAGTCATAGCCCCTTTTTTGAGTTGACCTGTAATTTATTGTGCCGCGGGGGCCTGAGAACGACTCTTGTCTCTGAGTGTACAGTAGACAATACGACACGAGGCAAAGAGGTCGCCTTCATTAAGAAGCATGCAAGTAACAAGGCAGGGCTAGCCCTACCTCCTTCCCATGACCTTAGCCTATGCAACGCACATACAGCCAACTGCTTTTTAAAAGAAAAGTCATGCTCATGATGATCGTGACTTGTCGTGATTTAGCTCCAGACTGTTCTTGGGCACTGACCTCTTTGATCTAGAATCCGTAGCTCCCTGCTCCTCGTCATAATCACTATCAACAGGCCGTATGCTCGCCCTAAACTCTTATTGATAGGGAAATCTACATTATCGGCAACACAAATTATCGGTATCGGCCGATAGCCGAAAACGCAATTATTGGCCGATATTATCGGTCAACCGATATATCGGTCGGACCTGGCTCTTTTGGCCTTCGCTGCAATTTGATGTCTGTGAACGTTAAGTGCTGAGAAATTTCAAAGCTAGGCTTATTGTGGTTTTGGTGCGCAGGAGATTAAAGTGTTGTTTCTCTAGGTTACTAGGACCTTTCTTATAGAGCCAGACCCAAATCATATTGCAGGTATTGCATATAATCTTCTTTTAGGCGCCAAGTTCATAATGTCATGACACTAACAAATGCCCAAGCTCACTGGCAGGGAGCCAGTGGGCTAGCGATCGAACGGAGATTACGTTTTTGTCCAGTTAGCGGGTTTGCCTAGGATGGTTTTTCCGTGATCTAGGATTACCACATGCGATTTACAGGGTGTCAATTTTCGATGGTGCCTTGACGGATACGACAAATTGAGCCGCTATGGGTTATATATTCACGCTTGCATCGACGAGTTTTCAAGACGGCTGCTATATTGTCGATGTTATTCAACGAATCGCGTACCCGAGGTGGTCCTAAAGTATTACTTGGATGCGATCACTGAAGTCGGAGGTAATTGCAGCAAATTGCTTTTGATCAAATTGATTGGTTTTGCATATAAAAACCGTGCTTTTAGCGGCGCCTCAGTGCACTGTGTCGGATTTCGGGAACGAGTGCAATGTCATAGCGCATTGTCAGCAATTTTTCCATCGTCAAGACCTGATTCCGAAAAGGCACCATCGGTGGACCTATTCCATAATGAACGTGACCATTGAAGCGTTTTGGAGACGGCTACGAGCAATGAGTGCACAGTTCTGGATTAATGAGCTCGATGCGCTGCTGTACGAAGGTGATTTCGATGGCAGTGAGTTGGACGAGTGGTGCGTTTTGGCCGTTTACTTGCCGCTCATTAATGTTGATTTGGCTCGCGCTCAACGCCACCACAACAGTCACTCCATACGAGCGCAGAGAAATCGGTTGCGACCTAGTGGAGTGCCTGATGAAATATACGAGTGGCCCTTCGATTATGGTGGTCAACAATGCGGCAAGGAAGTTTCGAGCCAAGAAGTTCAAGCGGTTTTATCTCAAAGTCGAATTGGAACCACTGAATTGGAAGATCCTTTGCCGAGTGATATACGTGCGATCATAAGCCATTGGATGTCACGAAATAATGTGTCAGTTTCTGTGCAGAACGCATCATGCATATATAGACAAGTGCGACAGTTGCTCATTGATTGTGACATTGAATAGTGAAATGCGTGAAGACGAACAGTGGCGTCCGGATGGGACAGGGGTGATTGAGTGATCCGACCAAAGACAAGGGCTGCCAAGAAGTCTTGTTACTACAGACGATAGGTGCAGTTTACTGAAGCTGTGCTAGAGTGTTCAGATGGGAGACTATGAGTTCAAAAGCCGAGTGATTGGACACAATCCATGCTGACCTGCAGAGGACGTCTGTGTTTTTCTGACCCACTTGTCTTCCAGTCATCTGCTGGCAATTACGAGGAGAGCACTAGCGTATGCCCACATGTAGCCGGCTATTGCTGTCCGATCTATGTAGTTCAACGTGGTGGCCTGCACTAATCAATTCACTGATTCAGAGAACCGTCCGCCTGCCTTTTGTTGGTCTGGACACGAGACGGATTGTGAGAGCAACCTTTAGATCGAGTGAATGTTTGGTTTGCAGGCATTGGACAGTAATGACGGCAGGTATAGAAGACTGGTCTTGAGATCTTGGTATGAACTTCTCTGTGAGCACTTACTGTAGGTCTCTGGTCCCTAAGGCTGGGTCCACTCGAGAGGGGTCCCATGCTGACTGCACTTCTTGGCCAACTCATTTATCTTCTGTAACCAAGTACTTCTGCAGTCCATGGACTGGCGCACAAGTGTACAACCTTTATTTCCAGTCGCACGGGCACGTACAGTATGTTCAGACCAGACAGCCGTTCCACTTTGCCTATGTACGCGTGGGTCCAGTCGAAAACACTCACTCCGTTCGCTTCGCCCCTATCTGACCTTTTGCCCTCGTCGAGTCGGGCGGACAGTTGGCGGTCACATTATTTTTCTTCGTAATCCCCCATTCAGGCATCAGTTATGGACCAGCAGCATCAGAGGATCTGTTGGCATCAGTCCCAGGCGCGACAGCACCTATGTACATACAGTGGGTACTGCCAGAGCGTACTGTGATATCCCTTCCCTTCATAGCTGGGAATACCTTGCGGACACCTCTACATACTACAAGTATGAGGAGAAGACAGCTGGGACTGCGCAGACCAACTTTACCAGTAGAAGACAGGTCGACAGACAGACGATGGCTCTCTATGCCAGTGTGCCTTGGCTAGCAAGCTAAGGACTGAGCAGGGCCAGTCAGGGGGAGATCCAGCCCGCTTTCTGTCTAATGAGGAAATACAGAACCACGGCAGCGAGCACATACGTTGCGCGGCAATCTTACTGTGAGTGGAGCACCCATATCAATGCGACGTTCTCCCTGAATCAAGGCCTAGCCTCTCCTCGGTCGACATGTCGGCCCATCTACAGTGCAGTAAAGTTAAGCATAGCATGCTCGGGTATACTGGCACCAGATGTGCTCGCATATTTGGAAGGTTATCATTTCGCTGATAGTTTTCTGTATATCGCTATGTGTGCAAGCCAGTTTACAAGTCAGCCTGTAGTCGGCCGAATGATATACGTGCGATCGTAAGCCGTTAGATGTCACGAAATAATGTTTCAGTTTTTGTACAGAACGTGTAATGCCTACATAGACAAGTGCGACAACTGTTCATGGATTATGACATTGTGCGAATGACATTATGACATTGTGTGAAATGTGCCAAGTCAAGCAGTGGTGTAGTGGCTTCCAGATAGGACAGGGGTGGAATGGCCAAAAGAGACAAAACCCGCCACGAAGTCTTGTTAGTTCAGATGACATGCATGTGAAGCTGTGACGGGCGCTGAAGTAGGGAAAAGGGCGGTCAGGAGAATACCCAACCCCTTTGGACGGAATACGGAATTGTATGTAGACGGACTGAAGGCAGTTAGGTAGAACAAGAGGCCTGAAGAGCAACCAACGGAGACTAGTCCTAGAACCAGACAGGATTAGATCCAGGCTCGCTCTACCTCAAGAAAAAACTGACCTGAGAGGAAGTATACACGTGTGTAAGAGCAACTTGGGCCAGGCGGTTCAAACTGGGTGGGAAAGAACACTCGTCAAGAGATATGGGTTAAATATCCGTACGTCCAGGCCTGTGCTGTATTACTGCACAAATCGTGAGAAGCCCAGAGAGGTTTTGCACCACGCCAACCAAGTCTGGCCCATGGCTGAAACATCATGCTGACTGCTAACGCTTCCACCTGCTGGCTCCATGCCAGTCGAGCCCCTATCTGTAGGGTGTCGTTTGACCCGCGATAAGAAACTAGAGCTAAAAAGGGATTCAAAAAAAGCGCGTGTGTGCTTACAGTATGTCCACAAGTACAGTAGCAAGTTCTGCATGACCACCGGAGGCGCTGCAGCTGGCAGCTTGCATCACGGTAGCGACTGCGTTGTAGAGCTTCCACTTTTCAGATGGAACCTTGACCGCTGAATTGCCTTGGATTGAAAATGACCACCTGAGGCATGCAATTCATGACCATCTTACGTGCTAAGATATATTGATGCTACATTGCTTCTTATGGTCAATCGGGCCCTGGCTGGTTCGTTATGTGTTCGGCGACTGTCCACCTCCACGGCTACAACTCTGACCAAGTCGAGATACTATTCCACTGCATCCACGACAGAGTGTCGACTGGTGTCTTAGTCAGAGCTGTGCCGTTTCGTCGCCAGGTGCGGTGATGGTACATAAAAAGGGCATTGATTACACTCCCTCAATGTAATGCTTGACGGCCTGCAACTGTAGCAGGCGTGGATATCTGCACTTATGAATTCACTGGCTCAGAGAGCCGTCCGCCTGCCTTTTGTTGGTCTGGCTTTGTGAGAGCGAACTCCAGATCGACTTAATGTTGTTTGCAGCCATTGGACAGATTACGGCAGGTAGAAGACTGGTCTTGAGATCTTGGTATGGACTGCTTTGTGAGCATTTCGGTCTAAGGTCCGTCAGAGCCCCTTTTGGCCGACACGTGCGGCCGCTCCACAAATTCAGAGTCCCCTTGGTGGTGCGTTTGATGTAAACTAAACACGATGTTTTCGTGAACTGCGTGGGACTGTTTCTGTGGCTTGAGCCGTCCACTGGTCAGCCCTAGTCTGTCTTAGAGCGAGCCAAGGATTTCACGGATGACACTTGCGGCCGCTCCTCGAATTGTGAGCATAAATGTCCCTCGCATGGATAACAAACTATGCACGAGGTGTCATGGACTGCATGGAACTGCATAAACTATGCACGAGGGCTGACCTTACAAGTGTGACTTCCTGCCTGGTTGGACGGTGTAGGCGTGTATGCCGCGCACTGGTGCACTTGGTTCAAAGATGCCCACCAAGCACATGCCCTGGAGTCAACTCTTGGACTCTTGCAATGTGAACCAAAGGAGAAGACGACTGCAGAGACCCCTTGAGAGTGCTAATCGAGATCCCTGGCCAGTACTCGGCTTGCACCACAATTCCGCCAAATGGGTTGGACCACACAACGGGCGCTTTCCCGAAAGGGAGAGCGCTAATCCCCCACCGCACCGAGTCAACTGTCCTAGCCACAGCCCAAGGATTTTCAGCGCCCCCAAGCGGCAATACGTAGTCACAACATTACACATTCGGTGAGTTTGGTCGCAGGTTGAGAGTCCTCACACTGCAACCTGAAGCCTTGATGGTCGTCAAGGTGATCGTTGGCCACTGTCCAAAGCACGTGAGGTCGAGGCTAGGCCTAATGCTGAGCCGGCGAGGATATCTCGATGGCAGCGTGTGCCCCATCCAAGCTCACCACACTCAGCATACGCTTCATCAGAGCCGTCTGTGTCGGTCTCAATTATGCATCTTCCACTCGACGACACGGCAACAGCCTTTTCATACTTATGACTTTACTTTCAATGGAGCAGTTACACTGCACTCAGGCATTGAAAGATATGGAAAAGAGCACACGAGCTACATCGATCACTGGCATCCGCCTGCTGCAAAGATGACCGCAAAACCATGCTGGTCACTTTGATCACTGTCTGTTCCTGCACGACCACGTGGCCGGATTCTTGTCCGACGGCTTCTTACGAGGACTTTCGCCCCCATTTCTCAATATACACACAACATCCTCAAAGTCTTACTCACGATTTTCAACATAAGGCAACATGGAGCAATTTAAGATACTACGAACTCGGGCCCCCCATCCTATCCGACCCCCTGCTACACCTCCTCTCCCCCAAACCCACCTGACTAGACACACACATCAAATATCCAAAAACCTCCACACACCAGGTAACAGCAGGCCGGGTCCACTCAACGCCTCCCAACACGCATGCACAAAACAGCCCGCCGAAACCTCCCCTGGACCGATCGAACGGATAACCAGCAGGAACAACCAAAAACGCGTCGTCACCCCCCCACTCGCTCAACACCCCTCCTCACAAGCGACACAACCACCCCCCACAAAAAGTCTCCCCACCAAGAGACGACCGACTCCCCCCCCCGCCCCCCCCCCCACAACCAGCTCCAACACCCACCACCACCCCCCACCAACCAAACCCACCACCAACGCACAAAAAACCAAAACCCCACACCCACACAACCAAACCCCAACACAACAAAAAAACCCCAAACACCACCAACAACCAAACACCAAAAACCCCCCCCCCCACCCCCCACAACCCCCCACACCCCACCCACCCCCCCCACGCCCGCCAGTTATGGTCATTGGTAATTGCCTTATCGGTCGGACCTGGGAACGACTTTCTAACACTCACTTCAACAAGGCAGTAATCTGTAAAACTTCTGATCTCTTTTATTTGAAAAATTAATATAGATCGCCCTATACAGCTAATGTGGAAATCGATTTCCATTTCATCGCGGCATTTGTTCTCCCTCAGCCTTGAGATGCTAAAGGATCTTATTCTTAAGGGGGAGGAAGGCGTAAATGCCATGCTCAGATAACCCCTAGGCTGCCAGCGATGGCTACCGCCCCCTCTCATATCACTCAGGGAATTTACTTGGATAATTCTCACCTGCTGACCATTAAACCATCGTCCTGTCGTAGACCGATCTGCATAAATCGTATGCCAGCGAACAGTCCAGTCGTTTGTTGACGTGCAGCTACGGCCTCCAAAACATCTTGCACAGGAATCGTTTTATCGAATCGCTCGATTGCGTTACGTTTCTTGATACGTTGCAGCGTTCGAAGGCTAAAAAATCAAATACAAAGCCAAACCCTACTGTTTACTACTATAACACTAAAAATGCGCAGCATACCATAGTCGCTTCCCATACTTTCTTTCCAACTTATGTAAAATTAGCTGATCGGGCTTATTTTCGATAACTTGCTTTCTTATGAAATTGACAATGTCTGGATCGTCATTCATCCTGCCTGCAACAAGTAAGCAGATCCAAGAATAATCTCGCAGACCAAGTCATCGCCACAGACATGAAAATAATTAAAACATCTCCGACTGTGTTTTGATTACTAGACAGCACCCACCCCGTATTTAGACTGGACAGCACCACAAGAGCCAATGCTCTTTAGATGCCTATGTATTCCGGACTGATA
>JASANH010001540.1:0-43719 GCA_030248295.1 Mesodorylaimus sp. YZB2_4
TGTCCCTCGTGGTAATTTTGCCTCCAAATAATACTTGCATCTCGCCTCTGTCTGTTTGTCAAATAACAGTTAAAACGCCATGGTTAACGTGGTTAAAAATAAGGATACCCTGATCTTGGAAAGTATGATCATAGAGGGCAGCAGAACTGCACCTCTAGGCGTATTTGCTAGGGCAAATACGATTTCACCATTTCAAAGCGAAGCGAAACGAAGTGGAAACTAACTATTCAAATTGGCGACAAGAGAGGCACAGCTTGACGATCAGATGACACCACAATTCATCCCAATTAAATTTATGGTACAGAGGACGACTGCTGCTGTAACTTTAAGAGATGCGTTATGCTTCAGCCTCTCTTTCCCGTTCCTATTCTCAAGATCAGTGACCACCACCAAAAGAACAGGTTTCAGACAAGGAAACTACCTGGTACAGTGGCAATTACGAAGTTATTACCTTGCCCTACCTAAGAAGCCTGGCTCACAAGTGCCCTTCTGACCATGTGCTAATGCATCGACCCGAAAAAAGACACATAACTGAAAAACGAACGCCATCAAAACACGTTCAATTGTCTTAATTCATGGTCCACGCTTCCCTATCCGCTCCCTTTACTCAGCACACCGGTTATCTTCAGTGAGAGGATACATCGTGGTTACAGCCGAAAGGTTCACTGCAATAGACAGTTCCCATCACTGCTTCCAACGAGCACATGCAACCAGAAGTCAGCTTGGCTCAGGTCACGTTGAGCTCCACGCAAACACTCTGCAGGGGCACTCGCAATCAGTCAACATAATCAGGCCAAGTCAAAAAATGTCAAAGGCACAGAAAACAAAAATCATTTCTTAGAAAACATAATTCTAACGAGCAGTCCGCTAAATATTCTTATCTTACCAGACTCTACCAAGTACACAAACCAAAGGGACCCACCCAACACATAACCCATACTGGCGCCGAAGCACCATCCCGACCATCCCATCCTTCGATCATGAAAACATTTTTGAAGTCTGGCGAGGGAAATCAAATAAACTCGAAAGCTAAGTCAAGCTCTCACGCTGACACTCCACACCTCTGGACATGGTGCCCTTCCAAAAAGACAAAGAAACCAGAAAAAACGGAGCAGAACCCTTTACGGCACTACTGGGTGTTTCATGCCAACAAGAGCCCTCTTACCGCATATCGAAAAAACAAACTACGTAATACTATGGGTGCCCATTCCAGAGTTTTTTCTTAATCCGAAAGGTCCTCCTGCACAAAAGTTTCTCTGATTCTCTCCAAAGCTCTCGCCGCTGCCGCCAGAACAGGACGCTGCGCATTCGCCTCAGGAGGGACACCACCATCATCTCGCTCTTCCGGAGCACTCTAGCAAGGATCTACACGGCTCTTACGGATACAAGTGAGCTAAGGATCGCGTGACTAGATTGTCCGTGGGCAACATGACTCGAGCGGACCGAATTCCTCCGTCAGAGTCAACTCAGTAACTCGCGCCAACCTCCACAATCCACGAGGACCGTCGTCATACACCAGCACCACATCACCAACCAAATGCACGATAGAAGACCTCGAATGAGGCTGTTTCAGGTGACGCTGAGAACGTTCGCGCAAGCTCAGGGGACACTGATCCCGCCATTTCTTACAGAACTACTCTAAATGCCGTTGGCCCTTTTCCCAATGCTCCAAGAGCTTGGCGGTCGAAGATACCCTCTGCGCGAAATTAGGATCCTTGCTTTCTTGTGGATCCCAAGAAGATGTACCCGCAGCTATGTTCCAGGACAAGAACATGCGCCGGAGTTAAGGCTTGGCCAGACTGAATGTCCGCCCCCACATAAGTGAGTGGACGCGAATTGATCACCGCTTCGATCATCCTCCGACTACAGCTGGCAACTGAGTCAAGCTCAAGCACAATTTTCCGAAAGTTTTCTTCATGCACTGCTTTAATAAACGCGCGAGTCGCTCGTGAAACCCGCCGCGCAACGGTGCCCGCTCAGTGACAAAGTGCCACTTTATGCCCTGATCCCCAATATATGATTGGACGGAACGATTCCGCAGCCAAATTTGCATATTGGCCTAAAAATTTTATGATTATAAACTGATCTACAGGAAGCCAAATTTTGGAATCTATCTTGCGCCAGAAACTTAAAGGCAGAAAATACATGACTCTTTTCACTTACTCCTTTATCTTCAATGCAAAATGGAGCAATACTCCAGTCCTTCTCATTGGCACTTTTGTTAGCTTCTCTGATCAGATCAAAACAGCTGCCCATGCTGATAGCGCAGCCATTGCCACTTGGACGGGACATGCTTTCAGCCTTTGACAAATCAACTTCGTAGAATCAACATTCCTATATGGCACCAAGAGTAAAAACTGATAGTTTTGAGTCAAAAGTTGGTAAAGGATATAAATTTCTTCTCGAAATAGGCGCATCGACCAGTGCGAAAAATCTGCTCGCCATTCGCTGCCATTTGCTACTTCGTTCAGTTCGACTCCTTCTAAACCAGGGCAATCAAAAAACTCCCGCGCGATCTTTTTAAGCGTAGGAGAAATAGCCATAAAAGAAACATGTCGCGTTGGATTACCATTCATGTCAGTCCAATTGCGCACTATTTTTTGCCATGCTTTGTTCTCACCTGCAAAAAGGAGGGGAAGTTTTTATAAACATAACTGAACTTTCGGACCACCCCTATAGTATTTAGAGCAACGAACAGAGATTGGGCCCCAAGTGAAACCATTGTACCAATATGACCTAGCATGAAACCGCTGTAAATTTAAATCTGGTACTTTGGACTGAGCTACTGCTAAAAAGTGAAGGTTTAGACGCTTACAAAACACTAATGATTCAATATTCAGCTAGGGATGGATGATGAGATATTAGGAAGTGTCCCTGGACTTACATTGATAAAAATCATAGCTGCAATCTAGTCGATATTTGCTGCCAGTCAGATCTGCAGATATGATATGAATTAATTCATGCAAGATCATATCCTCAGTCTCTCGTTCATTTTTATACTTCAGAGGGATGCAAATGTAGATGTGACCGCGAATCGGCCGTCCAGTATCTGGATCATGATCGCAAGTGTCGGCTATGGCCTCAGCCGCGCATGATTCATTGGCTTGTGGCGAGTCAGTGTGCACATTCACATAAGCTACCAGTGAGTAACCTTCCTCGTTCCACTTTGCCACCAGTGGTGATGGTGTTTGACTCTTTTCACTTGAGCAAGGCATCACGAATTCTTCGGGGATTTTTTGACCGGAACACACTTTTGGCTTATCACATTCGTCAATCGATCGACTAAAACGAATATCGTTTAATGTTGGACCACTAATAGCTCTGGCTAATCGCTGATTAACATTCAATGTGACACGGTTGATGATTTCCTTGTTTTTGGGACTTATGTGGCCAGGAAGGAGGAAAAGGGCTTTAAAAGGATGGAGAATAGACGGCGCTGAGGATCGATCTTCAGATAAAAGTTTGAGGACAGCATCATTGGGCCTCATCTCATGACGTCTTTTGGTCGCTACGCCACCGCACTTGAAAGCTGGCTTGACCAAATGTGAAACATTTGCGAGGTGAAGAAAGAATAAGAAAGCACAATGCCAAGCAGCCATTGACACGAACAGTGTTCGTCGGAATGGGCAGAAAAGAGTAACAGAGCACACACACGTATGAGTGTGCTCATCGTCAGAACATAGAGCTTTTAGTGATGCAGCTTCGAATCGGAAGCGGCTCCCAGTGATACAGCGGTAGCTGATGTACATGTATTAGCTGAACGTTAAAGTATTGAAATCCTTCACAACGACTGGCGTTTTTGCTGTTGGCATGAGTAGCAAAAAGTGGTGGATGGTTATTATGGTTAACAGTTTGCAACACTCCAACTGCATCGTCCGCCTTGCCTTCCGACAAATACTCCAGGCCCAACCGTAGCCAAGCCCACGAACACGTCTCGACTGGCTGAGAGTTGGTTATGTCCAGAAGCAAAGCCAAGTTCTTCTCGTGAGAGCCGGACTTTCGATAGGCGTCACTTAGCGCCGATCCATAATTCCTTTTTTACCGCCCACCCAAAGGGTAAGCCCGTTCAAACCTTTTCGCTGCCTCCCCCTCCACCCTCCCCTCGTTATTTTGATCAAAAAAAGAACGCGACTATTTGTCCCCCGCTGAAGAAACAAACCCCCCCCCCACCCCACCCCCCCCCCCCCCCCCCCCCCCCCTAATTCTCACCCCTGCCACCCACCTAGGGCCCTCCCGCCTGTCCAGCCCCCCCAAACCCCTCGAACCTCCCACCCACCAACACCCCCCCTCCCGCCCGACCCACGACCCGAGGGAAGAAAACAAAGGTGGACCGACCCCCCCCCCTGTAATAGCCTAGGCGGGCAGGCTATGCGAGGGACTAATCGGATAACACACGTAAGGGTATATAGCTTTATTACTACACAACCGCACGGGGCACACACACATAACAGACTGACTGGCGAAACCTCGCTCAGCCCAAAGGCACAGGCAATAGACACAGCACGGCGGGCTAGGCTCGCGAACAAAGGAGCGGGCGGGAAGTGAGTCAGACAACACAGACAGCTAGGCCGTCTTGGGACGCCAGTTCAAAAACACATAGGGGGGCAGACCTGGATCGAACGAACAGGAAGACTAGCCATCCATGATGACTGCAGGTCATAACTCGAATAGCCACACCCTTACATGGCTATCTTGCCCACCAACGTGGACTTCCACTGTCCACCAGTCGGTAGAAGTCTCGACGGCACCAGGAACTCGCTCCTATTACCGAGGTCTTCTTGGCCTTCGGGTTACCTCAACGGGAACGCAGGCCCCACGTTGGGCCCCTAACTGGATGGACTATCGTAGCCTTGGGCTACCGAGCCATGGCGAAACTTGACGTTTCTGATAGAGCGGATCTGGACCTGTCCTAAGACAAGGCCCACGAACTGGCGTCCTATGCCCTAACTCCCAAAGCACACACATCAACAAAAAGCACAAAACTACGAGCACCCCTAATAGCCACACCCTTACTCTTAGGGGGCCCCACTACCACATAAGAAGGCACATACACTAGAGCTTGGCTCTCCACATTCCATCAATACTGTACAGCGCGAACTTATATAACCCGTGCGGTTCCATCTACGTGATACGAAAAAGAAAATCAGTCCAACACACCATCAATTCACTCAAAAACGAAAACGTGATACCGTAGCAGTAGTCTTGGACTACAATCACTGAATTACTTACGATCCTGCGACTTATTACGATAATTGCGACGTCCTCCATAGCGAACGGGCGGCGGGATCGGAGTCGTGTCCATTGCTTGTTGCGACTGGCTTGCTGCGGCTTGTGGCTGGGCCACCTCGGCTTCTTGCTTGCATTTCTGATAATGTTTCTTCATTTCCTCAGCGAAAAACGGACCCAGGAAATTAGCATTAAATTCGTTTTCTGGCAAAGCGAAAGGCAAGGCCTTCTGAGGTTCAGTATCGTCCGGGTGCGGCTTATCAGCGAACAAGCGATAAGCAATACGTTGTTGTTCAGTCAAATCGCACCATTTCCAACGTTGGTCTTTCAAGGCTTGATAGACGGGCATCGATTGAGTAACCCACCATCCACGGTTCTGGACATCGACCGAGTGACGAGCGACCGCAAATGCTGGATTCTGTCCAGTCGGCTGTTCGGCAGTTGACGTAGAAGTAGCAGTCGGCATGGCCGACGCGGCTGGCAAAGCGGGAATCGAAAACGTAGGTTGGGGAATAACTGACTGATGCACAGGCTTGGCCTGTCGAGACGGCACAACGACCACACTTTGCAATCGTGGCGCTGACGTTGACGACGTTGTCGATGATTGCGATGATGACTGCGTACGAGCTGGCAAAGTCAATCGATCTTTCACGCTCTGCTCCAGCTGAACAGGGCGCAGAATTCGCAGATCCGATGGCGGTCCAATACGACTCAACACCGATTCGCGTTGACGTTCTTCGTACTCTTCTTGCTGACGTTGCTGACGCGCTTGGCGGTCTCGTTCGGCTTGCAGGCGATTTTGACGATCTTGCTTGTTTTCCCAACCAATCAGGAAACGTGGTTCTTGCGCTAGGCGATCGATGTAGGCAGCAAAAGTTTCAGAGACGGGCTTGGCCCGTGGATTCGCATCCGGATTCGTTCGACGCAGATGTTCAATGAACGCATCAACCGACGGAAACGCTCGTTTCGCTTCCGGTGCGTCGGGCAACAATAATGGGGGACCTTTCTTCGGATCGAGCAATCGTAACTGGTGAGAATAGGCTCGATACTTCGAACTCCAAGTGAAGGAGAACATGACGATCGGATAGTCCGGCGACAAATTACGCAAGGGAATCGCGTCGGCCAACATGAACATTAGAATCGGCGGAAATTGTGGCTTGGCCACATTACCACATTGAGTTTGACGAGCAATAATGTCGGAAACAGTAGGCGGTTCCGAAAACGATGGCGACCACGTGTCTGGTTCGAGATTCAGAGGTTCAGCAGCGCTTGGCGCCGGAATCGTGACAGTCCCACAGGGTTGACGTTTTTCAATCGTGTACTGGCATTCACCCAAGATACTCGCGATCTTAACCACTAACTTACGGAACCGATCGATGTTGGCGTTGGGATCGTCCCGCAGCACATGTTCCATCATTTGATTAGCGCGTCGACGTGCTTCTCTTAACCGTGGCTCGACCACGTCCCAATCAGCGTACGGATCGATGCAATCGTAGTAACCAAAAACATACGCATTGGCGCGTCGCATCTTCGTTTGACGTTCGTTATCACCACGCAGCGAGGTGACGATCACACGAAAACCGTACAAGAAAATCACCCACCGATGATAATTGGTCAGCTGGGGATTACCGGGGAATTTCTGATGGAACTGGTAGACGGTATAGTCTTGAATCCATTGATTGAGATGATCGCAAATGAACTTGTTTCGTTGTTCTGGCGTCGGATTGTACTGATGTTCGCGCATGAACCTTCGGGCTTCCTTAGCGATCTGATGCGAAAAATGACGGATGCATGGCATCGCTACTTGATTGTCGGCCGTTCCATGGGGAACTCTCGGAATCCACGAGAAGGGAATTTCGTGATAATCAGCGATGTCAGGGATTTGATCCCTGTCAGGCCACGGCGCAGGAATTGCGGGGTACCAATATTCTGCATCGACTGGGTCGATTCCATGTTCCAAAACGTGCGCCATTCGTTGCATGAAGAAAATGGCAGGATCATCCGAGAATTCTTGCGGCGTATCGTCTTTGCTCGTTATCATTGACTTAGACAGGGGCTTGGCCCCGATCGGATAATTCGGTTTGAACAACTTGGCATCTTTGTCACGCAAATGATCGTATGCTTTCTGAACATCGATTTCATCGTATAAGCGAATCAAATTATCGAAGATCGAATGTTTGGACACGCGACGATCCTTGAACTTCCGAGGGTCGCACAGCGGCGTTTCGGGCGAATCGTCTACAGGCGGTGCCGTCGCGTCTTGGACGCTAACCATCGCTTCGACGAGATCGGATTTTTGCGCTTTCTCAGCGAGACGTTCGAGTTTCCTCTGAGCTTTGGACTTTGATCGACTCGAGCGGCTTGACCGCTGGTCAGGTTCCTCACCTTCGTTAGGCACGAACGGCGGTTCCGGATAGTACCAACCACCAGGCGGAGGCGGCGGCACTGAACCTCCAAAAATCGTGGAAAAATTCGTTCGATCGGCGACTTCGCGATCCCGATCTTGATCCAATTGCGCGGCGAAGCAGGGCCGTTCAGCGCACTTCGGGCAAATGACGACCATACCATAGGAATCGATTTGATGCGAATACGTTGGCACTGGCAGTCGATCAGTAGCGGCTGCTCGAAATTGTTCTCGAATTTTGGTGGTGGCATCAAGCATGGCTTGCGGGACAAATTCGGTCGTGAACAAATGCGGCGCGAATAACGACATCACCAAAAACAGATACGTCGGACCCGCGGCGTCGTAATACAAATATCGGGTTTGCGTGGTGTTGAACGTGAGCGGCGGGTTGGCATCGTGCCGACCATGGACTAACAACCAATCGAGTGGACGAATGTCGTCCTCGCCATATTGGATACCAAAGAACATATTCATGAACGACTTGAGCGAACCAGGATTGACCACTGGCGCCTGCGAACCCATCCAATAACGCATCGCATCCAAAACCGAGATAGCTGGGGGCTTGGCCTCCTCATACCATTTCTTGCATGCGGACCATCCACGTTGCTTCATTTCCTCAGGAGCGTCCGGCTTGACCGGCGTTTCGCATAGACTGACATCGACAATTCCCCACTCGTGGGCATTAGTCGTCGGCGTGTCGATACCCGTCGTATTGGCAAAGGCGACCAGTTCTTGATTGACGCCACGAAAAATAAGTTTTGGAAAATCGGGGTCTTGAATCAATTCGATAACCGCTGGCGGAATACCTTTCTGCTGGATCACATCGATCATGAGGTAATCGCCATTCGGGTTGAACATCGTGATGACGCGAACAAAGGGACCTCTGTCCGCGGCACAGGGCTTTGAGCCCGGGTTAGTCAATAATTCGAATTGCTTTGGCGCCAACGAATCTCGAACTGCTGGAACGATCGAGGCACACTTCGGCTCAGCGACCAAATGACGAATAGTCGTACCGGCAGGCATGGCGGCGATGACGATTGATGCTGGATCCTTGGGATCCCGAATTTCAAAATTGTTCTTGGGCAACGACCAAGTTTCGAAGTCCATCGAACAAAACCCACATTCGGCAAATTCATTGACATAATCGGTCCATTCTTCGCTATCCGCCTTGGGCGGTGTCTTACCATAGTTGACAATCACATTCTTAGTGCGAGTTGGATGCAAACCGAGCTTGGCAAACGCGTTGTTGACGTGCAATCGTGCCCACGGAAATTCGAGAGGGTTGAAACCATTCCATCCGCACTTGGTCAACACGTAATGAGCACACGATGCATAATACGCGGCAGCTCGCTGCGGGTCGTTCGGATTAGTACCGGCCATAGATTCAGCTTCCGCGGCTCTTGGAGCCCTAGCAATTTCGTCTTGCAACTGCGGCAACAGACGATGGCGCGAAGCGTGTTCCACACGAGCAGGCGTGAACCAATAAGACTCATACGCTTGTCGATCGGCTGCTGACGATTGATCTTGCGGTTCGACTGACGAGGCTTGTTCGGCGTGCAAGCTTGGCTCGCTAGCAATACTCGGGGACTGCGATCGGTTTCTTTCATAAACCAGTCGAACGGGTTCGCTGGGTTCCATCTCCATGGTCGAATCTTCGACATCCGAATAAACCAATACGTCTTCTTCAATACCAGGTTCCGGCGGTTTCTCCAATTCGATTTCAATCGGAATATCGGCCAGCTTGGCTGGCTCGTCATCATGAGTTTGCACTCGACTCCAGAATAGACGAACTGGCTTGACCAGATACTGCTCAGGGTTACGAGCCACCACCTGCGCAACATGCGAATACTGATTGGGTGGGGCGTTGTTGCATACTTTGTCGATGTAGCAATCGGCGACTTTCCGCACGGTGGCTCGTTGTTCTGGGGAGGCCGCGATGGGTGACTGTTGATCAGTGGCGCAATTGAACCACGCACGCAATTGAGCACGCAAACGATCTTCCATCAACTGGCACATCTGATCGATTTGCTTATTGAATTCTTCGAGATTGGGAACTGCCAATTCGTCATCAGGCTTGGCCTGCTCTTTGTCCACCGGCATCGAAGACGGGGAATCACCACCGGCTGTGGCCATGACCAAAATTTGAAATGATTATTGACCGAGTTTTATTGACTATTGAAACGAAAATACCGAAATTCGACGAAAAATGTCACTAGTCTAGAAGGCACAGTAAAAGGATAAGTCCTAGCACGGCTACGGCCAAAAGCACACAACCCGCGATCAGGAACCAAAATAGCCACGGGGCTCGACCAGAAACTGGGAGACTAATCGAAAATCGAAGGGTCCGAGACCAACGGGTCGGACGTGACGAAACCGTGTAAGAAAGGCGAAATCGGAACAGACAGGACCACAGGCCAGATCGGCTGGGCCAACTCAGATGAGAAAAATAGAAAAATCGACCAAATCGGGCAAAACGGAAAAACTGAGCCATCTAAGGCAAAACCCAAAACAAAACTGCCACAGAAGGATCATCATCCTTCGAAAAATACCGTTCGTATAAGAAAAAACGAGGAAAACCTACGAGGAGAAGGGAAACTAATCTAAATGGAAATAGGGACGTGAGAAAAACCACCGTCTGGTTCGAGGACAAAAACTGACTGACGAAACGACGAAAACACAACGAAACTAGCTACTCCGACTTATATACCGACCGACTTAGATAGAACCGACTTAGATACCGACCGACTTAGATACGATAGAACAGACAGAGCCACCACTGGCAGACGCAGCCAAAACAATGACCTGGCGCGGGACCGAGCCATACGGCGTCAGTCCGCGCGCCATCCACCAATGGGGACGAGAGGCGGGGCCAACCTCGGGCGCCTGAGGCGGCGAAAGAACCGTGCGCATCCCGCGCGACCAATCCGAAACGATGAGCAGACCAGGCGTGGCCTACCTGTGCACCCGTTCCTTGCGCAATGAACGAGGCCGGACGCAGCTGATCCCCCTCGGGCTTGCGCAAACCTGAGGCGAACAAAGACGAGAAACTGGCCATGGCGATGAAGTCAACCAACGAGGCCGAGCTGCGCCCGCTGCACAGGCAGGCCAGACGAAACAAACAACAAAAAACACGGAGGCGGATGAGGCGAAGCCAGACGGGGTCGATGGAAAGAGGAAAACAAACCAAAAAAACAGACCGAAAAACAGGCCAACGGGGCCATACGAGGAAGAGAAACGAATCGAAAAAACAACCCAAAAACATAGGCCAACGGGGCCACGCGAGGCGAAAACGAAAACACCTATCGATACGAGTTAGAAAACGAGCTGAAAATCGGAAAACCCAAAATAACCAAAGGGAGGGACACTTAGATAAAAATTTAGATATCAGTCAACGTGGGGGGCAAATCCGGGAGATTGGGAAGCTTGGCTATCCCGAGTACCTCATCCAGGGAATTATCATTGGCAGGCATGGCCCGCATGACCAACTTGCATAGCCACGGCCGTTCGGCTGCCGGGCTTACTGTAGGCAATAGACGGCTCAATCGGTGGCCACATCGGCCGTCGAAGTCGAGGGGGCTGATGAATCCAAATTCGGATCGGCTTGTTTGAACTGACCTTGACGGGTACATTCCTGATCGGCTAGGCCAATAACTTTCTGGTATGACTTAGCTGGGCTCGCGAAAACTGATCGATATCGCTGATAATCGAACACCTTGGTTTTCGGCGCAGCAAACAGGCGATTTTGACCATCGAAAAATTTGACCATTCGTTTTGTGAAATCCCACGTTTTAGAGCGCCGAAGCAACTCTGCATCCATCGTGTCAGGGGCGATCAACACAGCAGGCAAAGGGTATCGACCAGAGGGGTAGTAGAACACCCAGACCACCCGACCAGGAATGGCCTGCGCATCGATCAAAGGCTCAGCAGAAACCGTTTTCTTACCCAACTTGACTTGCTTCGCTAATCGACTTGACGTAGCAGCCGTCTTGGACGGCACATGGGCATCGGCCACCTGCTCATCGGAATCGGTCGAATCAGATTCGGCTTCGCTGGATGACGATTGGCGAGTTGACATAGGCAATGGGGCACTGGGTACCACAGGCGTCGTTTCATGATCGGACTCATCACCAGATGACATGGTGTCCTGTTCTTGCTCATAATTTGGGTGTTGACGATGCGGGGATATCTGATCGGGCTGATCGACAGGCTTGGCCTGTACCTCATCTTGCACTTCCAATTCGGGCTGTTGCTGATCAATGGGAATATCCAACTGGTCCCACTGCTCATTCTCATTTTCGGTACCATCGGTTAATTCGGGGTGAAATATTGCCAATTCTGCGAAATTGACTGGGATCGGCGATGCATCGGGTGCCAAACAGGGAACCAGATACGCAACCGGGGCTTTTTCTTGAATACGAACAATTCGGAAAGGGCCTAGGAACCTTGGGTCCCATTTCGTTCTGGTCTTGGAATGATTGCGGCGCACGACATAGTCACCAACGACAAATCGGAACTTGCCAGCACGCGCTCGATCGAATTCGCTCTTCTGCTTAGCTTTGGCCTTCTCTGATCGTTCTTTCAATCGTTGACGTATTTCTTCGAATTTAGTTCGCCTTTCGGCCAGCAGCTGGGCCGCTTCCTTCGCACCTTTGGACTGCGAGCTGGGCTCGACTGGACTTCCCAACAATCGATCGATATCGCGCTGAGGCGTGACACCAAACGTAGCTTCATAAGCAGACATACCTATCGTAGTCGAGTGACCCAAACGCAATGCACACGCCGTGAATGGGACCATCGCATCCCACTCGCTGTCGCCATCTTGCATGTTGAACGCAATGCTATTGCCAATACTTTGATTGAGCCTTTCCACTTGACCATTTCCCTGGGGATGCCAAGGCGTCGTGAAATGTTTGCGAACCTTGAGTTCGGTGCAGATATGTTCCATAAAACTGTTTCGATATTCGGGACCATTGTCGGACAACAAGCGCTCCACCTGGGGATGCACCAAATAAACCTCTTCCAAAAATACCTTCGCTACTGTGCGGGCACGCAGGTCTGGGACCGGAACCAAAATCGGGAATTTCGTGAACAGATCGATAAAATTGACGAGATATCGATTGCCATTTTTCGTGATTTTCAATGGGCCCATTGAGTCGACTGCCCAATGAGTGAACGGAGTGCTTGGCACTGGGACTGGCGTCAATGGCGGACGTCGATTGACCAAATCGGGTTTCCGTAGTTTGCATGGCAAACACGCTGCACACCATCGTGTGATGTCGGAAGTCATCGTATCCCAATGATAAAGAGGACGCAACGTGGTGAGCATTCTTCCAGCGGCCGGATGATCGGTCGTCTTGTCTGGCGCGTTGTGATGAGCGAGAAATATGATTTTCTGATATCGGCGAGGTACCACTGGCACGTAGATAATTCGAGCAGGTTTCCGCAATTGTCGGCGCCACAATAACGTACCATCTTCGTGGAGCATGTAATTGGACAGCTGGGCTGTCAACGTGTGGCGAGCATCCATCGTTTCAGGCAAAATTCCTCTGAGCGCATTGATGATATCCAGCAAGGCCAGCTCTCTTCGCTGTTCTTGGCGTAGATCTTGGCGCGTTGGCAACATATCGTCCATTGACGGCGGCAAATCCAAAATTGAAGGCGTACATGGACCATAAGCGGACGTTGCGTCCGAGTCAGAATCTGAGCTTGCGGTGATCGTAGCGAGGAACGGATCGAGAATTGCAGGCGATGGAACGCGCTTGTCCAAAGCGAACGTACGATACTGGTGACCTGCGGCGATCCAATCATCTTCAGTCGTAGCTGGGGCTGCTGGCGGACTAACTAACCCACGAAGGACTGAGCAACAGTAGAGATCGACTTGGTCGATATCCGTTTCCAGAATCGCAGCTATCTTGCCATTCGACGTATCAGGGTCGTTTTCAGATGGCGAAGCTATCTTGCCATTTCGAGACCATGGGTCCAGATTAACGTGAAGGGGCGTTGCTGACATTGTCGCGATACCAGTGGAGCCAAAACCAGCGTTCCCACGAAGCGTACTTGGCAGAACTTGAACGGGTCGAACTCCAGGCGTTTTGATCTGTTCCAAAATCAGTTGAGCAATGCGGTCGCCTTGGGCGACGTGGAACGGTTCCTGCCCATGATTGAACAACAGGACCATGACGTTACCTCGATAATCCGAATCGATGACTCCGGCTCCCACAGAAATCATATGCTTGCAGGCTAGACCTGACCGTGGGGCAATTCGACCATAGCAATGCGCGGGAATTTGAATTTGAAGATCAGTCTTGCATAATGCCATGCCACCAGGAGGAACCACATACGATAGCGCGCTGGCGAGATCGTAGCCAGCGGCTCCAGGAGACGATCGAACTGGGGCTGACGCATTTGTCGATAACTTGACGTACAGTAGACTTTCTTCTGGTTCGGGCTGAACTTTGATAGGCGGCTGTGCGGCTTGACCGCTATGAACTGAAGTTTCATCAGACTGCCAGGAGGTGCTGTCTGCTGTGTAGACGCATTGACCAGACGAACGGCCAAATATCGACGTATCGATCGATTCTGGACCTGGCGAGGCCAACCATTGCGTGACCAAATCGTGGGGCTGATCGTCCACACCATCAGATGACGGAGGCGGGGGTGCGGAGAATTCTGCATCTTCGTCAATAGGAATCAAACTAGTTTCCAACGCAGTTCGTTCAGCTTGGCTGAAATGCTCCAAATCGGCGGTGCTGCCCAGCTGGACTGGGAATCGTTCGCGGAAAGCCAAATAATCGAACGGTTTCTTCACTCGCAAGTGCACACGCGACGACGGGCTAGAGCTAATCTTGTACCTTCGTTCCAGCGCTGGACCAAACGACTGTTGCAATAAGAAGGATATAAATCGAAGACGAGTAATGTGCCGTTCGCGGCGATGCGGCGGCCATCGCGAATTGATCGCTGCTTGATCGTCGTACATTTGATCGGGGTTGCATTCGATTGCGGTCCATGAGACCGTGGGTTGAAACGACACATGGCGTACCTGATCTGCCGTGGTCGGGGACTTCTTCAAAATTGATCGATTAGAGCGCACTTGCATGACTTGCACGAACGTTGTTGGTCGGTGCAGCTCGTTATCAGGCGGGGCGCGATCCAACACTTCTCCTTCATCGCCGAGATGATATTCGTTCTTCGCCAATTCTTCTTCCAAATCGTCGATTCCTGCCATATCCCAGGCATCGTTGAGCAAATCGAGATGCGGGATTCGACTCAATATATCAGCATTCGCATTTAATCGGCCTGGCCGATATTGGACAGTGAACGAATAGGATTGCAATTTCAATGTCAGCTGCCCTAGGGGCCCTTCCTGGATTTTTCGAATGAACCATTTCGCTAATTGGGCATGATCGGTGTAGACCACAAACGGAACCATCGCCAAATAGTGATGCCACTCGGTGACTGCCCATACGATTGCCAATGCTTCTTGAGCTGGAACACTGTATCGTAATTCGACATCGGTCATTTTGCGAGAGGCGAACTCAATCGGCCACCGTTCATCCGGCTTGGCTGGTTCGTCCTGTTCTAATACTGCTCCCAACGCCAACCCACTGGCGTCGGTCGTGACCACAAACGGCAAGTCATAGTCAGGATAACGTAAAACGGGGTGGGTCGTCATTTTGTGCTTGAGATGATCGAATGCTCGTTGATGCGGCTCGTCCCAATAACTTCTTTCTTCTGGCGATCGGCCGTCCATCATCAGATCGTACAGTGGGCGAGCAATTTGTGAATAAGCAGGAATGAAAATTCGATAATAACCAGTCAATCCAAGAAAAGCGTGCAACTGCTTGGCAGTCTGTGGCACAGGCCATTTCTTGATCACATCGACCTTCGATGGCAGGGGCTGGATACCTTCACGATTGACAACGTGGTCCAAATATTCTACTTCGGCCAGACCAAATGAGCACTTCTTCGCTTGTAGTTTCAAGTTCGCTTGGCGAAACCTTTGAAAAATCGAATCCAAATGTTCGCAATGTTCCTCGATCGATTTACTGAACACGATGACATCGTCGATGTAGGCCATGCAAATGCTCCACGTGAGTCCATTGAGAACCATTTCCATAAGTCTTTGAAAGCACGCTGGACCATTAATGACACCGTACGGCATGACCGTAAATCAATAGAACCCAAACTGCGTACAGAATGCAGTTCGATCGGCGGTTTTGGGATCCAATGGAATCTGGTGATAACCACTTGCTGCGTCCAGGGTAGAAAAAACCATAGACCCCTTGAGGGTGTTCAACACGTCCGGGATTTGAGGCAATGGGTACACGTCTTGCTTGGTTTGCTTGTTGACCTCACGGAAATCGATGCAAAATCGAATTCCACCATCCTTCTTTTTCACCATGACGATGGGCGACGCATACGCCGAATACGACGGGTCGATGATGCCAGCGTCCAAATACGTGGTTAGCCATTCACGCACCTTGGGAATCAGCGGGGGGGCACTCGTCGAGCAGGCTGATGAACGGGGGGGGGGGGGTGATCGCCAGTATCGATACAATGCCGAACAACGTTCGTTTTGGTCAGATGTGAATCATGATAAGCGAAAATATCGGTGTTCTTCTCGATAACTTGGCGCAACATATCTTGATGGTGCCTTGAGCACCTTGGATTGATGACGACTCGTTCCATGACGCCTTGACGATGGGCTGGCGTTCCTACGGGCGGGGCTTCAATCGGGGCCTTTGAGGCCGTTTTATCGGGCTGGGCTTGATCGAGTAGCGGATGCGCACCAACAGCTCCAACAACGACAGGTTCCGAATTGGGCGGTTCCCTTGGGGAACTAGAGATTGACGCCATCATAGCTACTGGCGTGTCTTGCTCGGATTGGTAGACAAACGGATTGGGCACATGGGCGTCCAAAATGACCCCAGACAGGACTTTGGGTCGATCCGTCAAATTGATAACTGGTACCTTGAACGTGCTTCCCAAATCGTCTTTCGTCCACAAACCTCAGGGAATGACCACTTCGAGACCATTCCGTGTATCCAGGCTTTGATCGAAATACAGAACTGGTGCGTCTTGGACACACAGATGATTGATCGTGACATCGATATCGACTCTTGAACGTGGCGGAAGCTCGGCTTGGCCGAGAGCGATTTTGGCGTTTCCAACTGGCGATTCAGGCTCAGTGGACGCATAGGGAATCTTGATACCTTTGAGTTCTCCAGCACAATACGTGACCGTCTTCTCGCTTTCAGACAATATGTGCTGGTACAGACCATTGATGTGTTGGCCCAATAACATCGTGATCAGACCCTTGGGGTCATGCAAAATAGCCACTTCGTGCAAAACGGTTATTGTTCCAAACGTCAAATGCACATGGCGCGTACCCAAAATACGTGGTTTGTTATTGTCAACTGATCTGAATGAAAGAGGGCATTCGTCGAGTGAACCATACCATTCTGGATGAATTTTGGCATAGAGCTTATCGGAAATAATGGAGGCTTGGGCTCCAGAATCGATCAGGACTTGCACTCGGCGTCCATCGATACCAATGATGATTTCGGGAGATTCTCTTCGTTGAAGTGGCCTGGCCACTGAAACATCCAATGCCATGACTCGCATTTCATTGATCTGGCGAAAAGCGACTCGTCTGGTTTGATCGTCAGCATCAAGGACCCATCCTGGCTTAACAGCGTCCGACGGAATAGCGTGCGGGGGCAACGCAAAAACTGCTGGCGGCAATGGCGTAAACGGCTCGAGCAATGGACGAAGTTGCTTGGTGACTTCTGCTGGAAGCTGATTCGGCAACTGGCGAGACCGAACATCGACACAATTGATCCTCGTTTGACTTGGTTGGGCCGGCTGGGCCGGCTGTGACATAGGCGCTTGCGTAGCTTGCACTGGCGGCGGATTTGGCTGTTGAACGGGTTGCTGAGGTTGACTAGGCTGCTGGGCAGCCGCTTGCGGTGGTCTATCATAAACTGGACCAGGGCCAAACTGGGCGGCGTACTGTTCATGCGTCTGTAGACGTCGGACTTGGTCCAAATCGGATTGATACAGGTTCGGGCAACGAAAACGACCATGACTGGGATTCCTGTTGCACATGCCACAAAATGGACATCCAGGGCAATGCGCGGCGATGTGACCGAGTTGATGACATTCTCGACACTGCATATTGGCGGCGTTGTACGGAATTGGCAACAGAGCGATCGTGTCATACGTATGACCAGTGTCAGGCGAACGATATGGGCGCATTCCCAACCCTTCTGCGGGCGGGCGAGGTGGGCGCGTTGACTGGGACACACCAGCCGTGATTGGTACTGTATACGGACCCAATCCTGGCGCGGGGATCATTGGATTTGGCGGGCGAGGCGCAATGAGCGCATAGGGTTCTCTGGGCATACCGATAAAGCCAGCCAGGGGGTTGGCTGCTTGCGTAGCGATCTGATCGAGCAGCTGGGCTTGCTGAAGAGACCAATACGGGGCTGGCATTTGAATTTGTGCGTTTCCTTGATATCGCCCTTGGGGCTTATGATACGGGCGTTGAGCAGGCGGAACTGACATTGGGCGAGTGCCTTGGGCACCAAAATATCGCGGATTATTCGGCGGCGCTCGAACATTGTACGTATTGGTATAGGCAGTTTCTTTTTCCGGTTCTTCGACAATAGTTGCGGCAGCGACTGCTGACGGACTGGACAGGATTTTCTTCGGTGTAGACGATGTCGGATTACGTAACTGCCACTTGGCAGCACAAAGCTTGATCTCTTCGAACGTGACACGGGAAGCGCCATCGAGATGATGTTCTTGAATTAGAGCGGCCAACTTGGTTGGCAGCTGTCGTCGAAAAGCGTCAATCAGATGCCATCGCAATTGACTGGGTGTCAGATCGGGGTATGCACACTTGGCGGCACGTTCAAGTCGGTTACCAAAATCAAAATAGGATTCACCAGGGTTCGGAGTCAGTTCTTGGAACTGGGTAACCAAAAAGGCCTCATCTCTCAGCTCAAAATATTCGCACATATCGGTGACCAATTTCGTCCACGGGATATTGGCTAGGTTTGGATTCGTCTCCTGATACTGCCGGAACCATTGACCAGCGGATTCTCCCAGGTACAGGGGCAACAGTTGAAGCAACTCCAGATCAGAGACATAGCCATAGACTTCCATTTTCATTCGATAATTTTGTAACCATTCGCTAAGCAGGGGCGCACCAGCGATACCACTGTATGGTTCGAGTGCGAGACGAGGAGCTTTTCCTTTGGCCAAAGCGAGTTTTAACATCGATTGACCCAATTTGGTGTTGGACGTCGTTCGTCGAAGGGGACCGGGCGGTGGTGCGTCCTTGTTCTGCTTCCGTCGGCAATGAGTCGTTTCTGTATCGGATGGCGGCGCTGACTCACTATCGGATTCGTGATCTGTCGATTAGGTCGGCAAGGCCAACACGGATTCCGACTTGGGACGTGATTTCAGGGCTTTCGAGGCGCTAGACGCCTGTATCGCTTGCACTATCTGGTTGATTTGCGTTGTCATCTGCGTCGTCATCTGCGTTGCGAACTGGGACATTATGGCCATGAGATCAGGCTGCGCTGGCGTCGGGGCTGGCGGGGGAACATACGGCAGGGCTGCTGACGGCTGGCCGCTAGGCGGCACTATTGGCGTTGGATCGGGATGATCGTCAAAATCGGTGTAAGCGGCATCGTACTCTGCAGTTAGATCATTGGTCTGTTGGGCGGTGTTTCCACCAGAGCCTTGGGCTCTCATTGGCTGCAAACTCGGTTGAACTGACTGAATCGGGTGCGGTTGCACTGGCACTGGTACTGGCCAGACATATCGACCGGTCGTGATATCGATTTGCAACGGCTGTCGGGTATGCGGGTGTAGATACCGGACACGGACAGGCAATGGGACGTACCATTCGACTTGACTTAGTTGCGGATAACGAATTTCGTGGATCCAAAATTCCATGAGGCCCGTCGTTGGGCCAAAAGCAGCAGAAACGTCGATTTGAGCTCGTGCTGCTGCGGCGACTCGCACGGCTTGTCGCAAGGCCATCAAATCGTTCAATTCGTCAGGTTCTCTCGTGGCCCTTGGGGCCAAGGCGGACAATATCTGCTGCCAAAACGTGGGGTCGTTAATCGCCAAAATTTCGATCCATGAAAACCACCGTTCCGAATGGTGAGCTGTCGGGAGCTGGCCTTGGGCCTGAGTCGTAGTCGAGGGCGCGTTCGGGTTTACTGTAGATGCCATTGTGGCCACTGGTACGGACTGGCCAACATTCTGCTGCCAGGTCGACGAAACTGACTGGGTGCGGGCCGTTTGTCGACGATCACCATCGAGACGATCTTGATCTCGTTGCATTTGCGAGGCGCGATCGTTCAATTCCATTTCGTAGTTATGCAGTTCCTGTGCTCGTCGAAGGACTTGAGCTTGCAATTGCTGAACGTGTTCGGCTTGGCCAATACCGGCAGGACGATTCAACCAGCTGATTCGGGGTGTACGATCAGTAGGCGGTGTTCAATCAGACGTTCCATGATTCGGGTGACTAGCTTGGCTAGTAAACGGCTGCGGCGTACCATGTTGCTGACCCATCGGCGAGTCCACTGGGTCCGAACTGCTACCAGAACGTTGAAGCGGGTCTGGGTTGGGCGGGTCAACGGACGCCATGAGGTCTGTTCCAATTCGTAGAAATAAATCGGGCTGACTAGGTCTGCTACCAAAAATTCGTCGAAAATTCGAAAATACAGAACGAAAAATCGCAAAATCGAATCACCACGCGGACCGCCGAATGCGATCCGGCATGGGAACCAATGTAATAGCCTAGAGCGGGCTATGCGAAGGACTAATCGGATAACACACGCAGGGGTATATCGCTTTACTATCACACAACCGCACGGGGCACGTACACATATCAGACTGACTGGCGAAACCTCGCTCAGCCCAAAGGCACCGGAAATAGACACAGCACGGCGGGCCAGGCTCGCGAACATAGGAGCGGGCGGGGAGTGAGTCAGACAACACAGACAGCTAGGCCGTCTTGGGACGCCAGTTCAAAAACACATAGGGGGGCAGACCTGGATCGAACGATCAGGAAGACTAGCCATCCATGATGACTGCAGGTCATAACTCGAATAGCCACACCCTTACAAAAGTACGTTCGTCAAACGCTTCAAGGAAAACCGAGGTCACATAATGCATCCACAACCTGATGGCGTGGTGTGGTGCTACACACAAGAGCAGCCACTGTACGCATCCCTCTGTCACGATCTCAAAAAAAGAACCCCCCAAGGCAAAGCCGACCTGGCCCCCCAAAGAAAAAAGCGAAAAAATCGAGAAAAAAAAAGAAAAAAAAAAAAAAAAAAGAAAAAAACAACTATTGCTAACAGCCCGTGGCTGCCATCATTTGAATCTTCGCTGCATACATATTGCGCAGAATGCTTTCTTCGTCGACCGGACGGCCAAGAATCAACAGCCAATACACTGCAATCCTCAAGAATCCAGCCGACCAACTGCAAGTCAGCATTTTAGCTCGTCAAATGTTTCCGAAAAATGTAAAATACTTTCATGAGTCTTACGAAGACGCGTGTGCTAAACCTCATGGGTACCTGCTGATCGACAGTCATCAGGCGACACCTGATGCCTTGCGTCTGAGAACTCACATATTTCTTGGTGAATCGACAATTGTATACACCCCCATTAATAAGGGAGCTGGAAATGTACCAGCCAGTGTTGATTATTGCTACGGTGCATGATGGTTGCTGCTAGTCAACTCCAGCGTAATTTTAAACGTTTTAAGGATTTGAAAACGGCAAAATCAGTGAAACGACGCAAATTACTGGAGTCGGCTGATAAGGACTTGATACTGTGCTTGTGCGACTGTGCGCACAATATTTTGAAAGGCAACGTTCACTTGAAGCCAAAAGAGAAGAAGAGTCTCAGTCGACATGAAACTATTAGCAGACATTAGCTGCTGGTGCCGAGGAAGAAAATCTGCAAAAGAAACGGACGCTGCTTATACAGGAAGGTGGTTTCCTGCCTATGTTATTGGCATCTGTGCTGAGTGGCTTGGATAAGGGATTTCTTGGCAACCTGTTTGGTCGAAAATCGGAATAATGCACGCAAAGAAAATGTTGCTGGTACCTGCTACACTACATCAGATGCCTTTGCCCAACATATGGTGCCGCCCTTAGTCCCTCGAATGATCAACTTGGATGGCGAGATTAGACAGATTTTGGACACTCCTAACTTGCCGGCCGATGTGAAACTCACAAATTATAATCAAGTGCTGCGTCGATATATAGAAATGCACCGGGAATATATGAATTCTCAATATCCACAACAAGGCAGGACAAGTGCCCTTGAATCTCCGCCACCGCCGCCGTCAGGAACTTATCAGCAGAGAAGGCCAGAAACAGTCGAAAAAGACAGCAAAACTCCTGCAGTACCATTCTCAGACAATTTCATCTTGAGCGGTGTGCCTGCAAAGGCGCGAAACACAGCTTCGTTGCTGGTTGATTTCCTAAAGCGGACCACGGAGAGTATTGGATGGACTTCACAAGGCGAGATGATCGTTATTGGTAAAACCATGCCCAACAGCAACTCGGTAGATTTGGTTCATGACTTTGCTTGTCAAAGGAAGCGTGCTTCAGCCGAGGGATCTGAGGAGCTAGCAAAAATTTTATTGAGTTTTAATGTCCCTCGTGAATGCATCAGAAACGAGGACAGGTGGCGTCTGATCGAGAAACAAAAAGCCACTTCTCCAGTCACACCGATTTCAAGTGGCAAGAGATCAAAATACGTCACACCACCAAATGCGCCATCGACTATAAAACGAGCACGGAAACGCCAAAATTTCTACTGATTAGATTATCCTGACTAACGTGAATATCAGTGATAAGTTTGACGACTGGTGCCATTTGTTTCTACTGTCGAATAGTCACTTCAACCTGGATGATTCTGCTGCATTTTCCAATGTGAGAGCTTTGTATGAAGAAGCTAAACGGCAATGGCCCGATCTGCGAAAACGTGATGTCGAGGAGTGGTTGAGTAAACAAGAAGCCTACACTTTGCATAAGCCGGCACGGAAACGATTCATCCGTAATCCCTCTCTTGTGGGTGGCATCGACGACCAATGGCAGCTGGACCTGGCAGATTTATCCATGCTAGAGAAACACAACGACGGCTATGCGTACCTTTTGCAGTGAGTAGACGTATTCTCTCGCTTCGCCTGGTCAGCTCCCATGCAGCGAAAAACGAGTACTGAGACTGAAGACGCATTCAAACAGATTTTGCGGACAAGCAATGGTCGAAAGCCTGTTGCTGTCTCGAGTGATGCTGGAAAAGAATTGTTGGGAAAGGAATTCCAAAATCTACTCAAACGCAACGGAATTTATTATTTTACGTCCACCAGTGACAGCAAGTGTCCCTATGGGGAGCATTATAACCGTACTCTCAAGTCCAGAATGTGGAGGTACTTTACGCGTAACAACACCTTTCGCTATGTTGGAGATCCCCTCACCAAATTAGTCGAAGCCTACAACCATTCTTTCCACCAAATTATAAAATGTAGTCCAGTTGATGTCACAAAAGAAACTGAGCCACTCATTCAAATGCGTTTGCGGCAGTGGCAAGCCAGAAAGTTTGCTCCATTCAAGTTTAACATTGGTGACAAAGTCCGTTTGAGCAAATCTAAAGGCACTTTCGAGAAGGGGTACTTGTCAAATTATACCCTTGAAATTTTCGACATTTTTTATCGAGCTTCAAGACCTTGGCCTGTCTACAAAGTCAAAGATGCGGCGGGTGAAGAAGTGAAAGGTAATAGCAGCAGCTCACTTCTTTTACCAGCGTTTTCTCGAGAACTCCCTGTTTAGGTGTTCTATGAACACCAATTGCAAAAGGCGCAAGAACCTTAAGTGTACAAAATAGACAAGATTCTGCGCTGTAGGAAATTGTGTGACAGCAGGAAGCAAGCTCTGGTTCGATGGTTAGGCAATGGTCCGAAGTTGTTTGCAGAGTCAGAGCTTGTCAATGTATAAAAAAGCTCGGAATTTCAATTCTAATCATTGCTAAAGATGGGCTCCAGAGACTGGTAGCACGAGCGACAGAACCTCGCGTCATATATTGGGGGGGGGGGGGGGGGGAGGGGGGGGGAATCGATACCCAAACAGGAAGTTGTCTATATTTGTCAGGCTGTCCTGATTTACATCGTGGTCATTACATGTATCGTCAATTTGACACTGCAACATGACGAAGGCAAAGTGTGGACTGCATTGCTCAGTCCGTGTTTGGGTTATCTGCTTCCGAATCCATCCATAAAACCATCCTTGAAATGAGCGACGACTTTTACTTAACTTTGCCCAGTAATACTGGCAACAATAGTCACGCCGCCAGTTTTCGTGTCAGCGAATTCAGCTGACTGGCCAATGGAAAGTGGCCATGACAGAACTTATTCACCCACATTCATGGTTTAATATCCGAGCCCCGGACAATATATTTTATGTTCTATTCAAAAGCGAGAACGATGGATTAGCTCTAATCTCGCAGCCTCATATCACCTTGCGGCGCACAATTCCCGAATGCTACTATAATAAAGTGACCGATTTGTTTGAGACCATGGAAAAACCAATGAAAAAGCAGCATCCTTGGCTACCCAATCAACTGCCTGTAAAATTCCAGTTTGACGAAATTCTAAACCGAATCACAATTTCTCTGACATATCCCGCTGACGATATTCAGTTATCCAAGGCAATGGCGGTTTGGTTATGACGTGAACAGCTTTGAGGACATTTCGGATGACCCCAGTCTGGCACCTCACCCACCCGACATGAGAGCTGGTGTTGTTAGTCTTTACGTCTACTCTGACTTGGTCGAGCATACTATTGTGGGTGACAGTGGCACAGTGGCAGTTCGAAGCAACTTTGGCGATGTCGTGGAAAAAGTGTTCCAGGCTCCTCATTATGCGCCTGTTCTTAAAAAGGACTTTGAGACGACAGAAATTGAAATAAAGACGGATCAAAATCGTGTTTTTGACATTCAATTCGGCAAGACTATTGTCAAACTACACTTCCGTCGCCGTAGAGCAGGGATTTTTCTAGAAATTTTGTGTTGCATTATTGTTGTTTATTGCTGTCGCAGAGAGCAGCTGGAAATCATGAATTACGACAATCTTTGCTTATTATCGTCAGCAAGCTGAGCAAAGCGGTCACGGCTTGGATGGATTCCGTGGATCACTCCACCAACGTGGTGCTGGTCTGGGCAGCTGGTTCAAATCCCTCTCTAGCATGGCTGTACCAGTGCTGAAACAAGCAACGAAAACTACAGCGAGACGCTTGGGCAAGCAGGCGCTCTCAGCTCTTGGACAAGTGGCTGCTGATGTATCGAGTAGAAAGGACTTCAAAGAATCATTGCTCAGTCGAGGCAAAGAAGCGGCATCGAATGTTCTGAATAAAACTGCTGCAAACGGATTCCAAAACAGCAGTAAATCAGGTGTTAGACCACTCAGAACAACTATTAGATTGCCTATAAAAAAGAAAGCTAAATCGAGAAAGAACAGTGCAGTCAAGAAGCGTCGCCTAGTAAAGTCAGATATCTTCAGTCAGTAAACAGAATGAAGCGTTTTATCGATTCCCATTCTATAGCAAGCACCAAGAGCTGCTGTTGGGGCGAATGATCCGAGGGTGGCACCCATAAACGCCATTGGTAGAACATTTTTCAAACAGGCCAAACTGTATTTGAATTCCAAGCTGATTTACGACAGCGGCGATATTTATCACTTGCGCGCCTACTCGGGAACTGAATCGAATTATGGTTCTGACGGGAAATCATCCTTCGTGAGCTCTGCTTTGTATGCGAAAGGAGCTAGTGGCAATGCTATTGTGAATTGTGGGAATAACCCTGGTTTTGACGACAGGGCTAATCGGTTCGCAAACAGTCAGTGGGTCTAAGTTATGGCCCCGCTGCACGTAGACCTTATGAATCAAGACCGCCTGCTATTGTTTCACACGGACGTCCGAATTGAACTGCACAGAAACATTGACCCATTGCTCTTGATGTGCTTTCAAGCTAACCCTCCCGCCTATAAACTGGAAGTACGAGAAATAAAGACGATTGTTCAAAAATTCGAGGTGCTGGAAAGCGTGCACCTGGCTTTGGAATCCACATTTTCACAATACACTGCTAAGTACCCATTGCAACGAGCCGTTGTCACCAGCTTACACGTGACTCAGCAAAGGCGAGTCATATTAACTAACAGCATTTTTCGAGGCCAGATACCCTGCCGAATGATCATTTGCTGCTGCGATCAAGATGCTTCTCATGGAACTATTAGTAAAAGTCCATTTGTGCTTCAACCATACACCGTTCAGTCGATAAAAGTTACAGCTGGCGGACAAAGAGTCCCCGCTTATCCAATTCCGCTTGGATTTTAACAATCATCATTTTCTGCTAGCATACACTCAACTGTTTCAAGCATTGGGCATAGCTAATGACAACCGTGGAAATGGCATAACTCGCGGGGACCACGATATCGAGCTCCGACATGATCTCTCGCCGATTCGCAGTCACAGATCAGATCAGTTGGGTCACAATTTTTAAGGTTTTTACCTTTGGTCAAGCAGAATCCATAAGAAGCCTCTTGCCGTTAGGCAGGGGGTGGGCTTGAGTTTTTGGTTGGGTTAAGAGAGTCTAGACAGTTTAGAGAGCGAATATAGAGGTGCGATCATGTCGCTGCCAAGGTGGTACATACTACAGTGGAATCCAGCCGCGATCCTGCACTGACAATGAGAGAGCAGGCGGCCGTTACCCGGCGAAGCGATTTCCAGTTTCTTTGACAAAGTCGATGCAAAATATAAAAAAGTTCTGAGAAGCGTTCATGATTTATTATCTGAGTAATGCTAGTTACTGTCTTGTGACTCGGCGTCTATCATCAAGAGCACTGATGACTTCTGATGCGGCAATGTGGCCCAGCAGGCAACCGGACTCATTCTGGCTGACAATGACCCTTCCAACTTTAGGCACAGAAGCCTGACTAAAGAAGTGAAGGATCGCATCCAAGTCAAGTCGGCTGAAGACTGCTATTTGTATGAATACACAACTAAAATTTAATTGAGAGCATTTTTTTCATGTTTGCGACAGCTCACGTGCCTTACATTCAGCTACAGTACAGTAGGTGTAATTTGTGCGTTCGGCAGGCGCCGAAGTCGACCAACCGGCTTCTTATACTGAATCACAGCCACATGGTCCAAACTGACTCAACCCTGACCAAAAGCAAACTTTTATTTTCATGCTATCACTGTGAATCATTTTAATTTCGCGGTACCCAATTTTCGCGGTTCTGGACTTTTGCAAAATTTCGCGGATACATATTTTCGCGGTTTCTGGCTGACCGTCAGTCATCGGTACTGTTTATGCATATTATAAATTTCCCTTTAATACTTCAGACTGTGTGGGGATGTTCGATCTTTTCGAAGAACACAATCAGCTTTGTTATACCTGCTTTCCTGCACGTGGGACCTCCAAGCATTAGATGCGTGAAAGGAGCCGTCTGGGTGGTGTGGCGGTGAAAGGCGTGCGTCACAGTTTGCTTGGAAGAGCTGAAGACCATCAGCCTGGATTCAACTCAAGCCATCTCAAGGCACAGAGAACTTGGTCAAGTTCTCTGTGCCTTGCACGTCAGTTGGTCGGTGACTCTCTCTTTATTTATTCGGTGTCCATGAACGAGGAGAGGTCTTACGGGCGAGGGACTCTCGAACCCAGACCCCTCATGGGGCACGGGCTGGGTAGTTACCCCGTGGGGTAGCCACTGACATCGCGGTGTAGAGATCAACATCCGCTCTTGCCATCCCGGATGGGCCCTAGTTAATGGCAAGATGAGGTCAGCTGAGAAGCCCACAGCCCGCGAAAAAATGGGCAAAAATTGACTTTCTCTGCAAGGCCAAGATATGTCGAAACAATTTGATGTGAAAGGAGCTGTTAATGAAAACGCCTAAGCATTCAAAAATGATTTTACTCACCGGGACTTGTAAGAAATTCTGGAGAAATAAAAACTGTAAGCAAGTGCCACGAATGGATCTCAGGTTGTCAGGGATCAAACCATGGCATGCTCAATGGGTTCTGAAGGCGTCCCAGATTCCCCAATCCATCAAAATCTATCGTGGATCCACCAGAATCCACGTGGATCGTTCCAATCCAGTTGGATAGCTTCCGGTCAGCGAGTTAAGAATAGTTAAGAATAGTTAAGAATTGTTCTCTTTTGTACTGTTCAAGATGCTGCTAGGCAGTGCATCACTATATCGATAAGGCCGAAGCATGCGGACATGAGTTAATGGAAACTGATCTGGGTTGAAGTTCAGCCCAATGTTATTAGCAGGTGGTTAGACACAAGGTAAAACTGAACCTATGCTCTATTAAAAAATCTAGGTTTTCTACATAAAAATTTTCTAGGAAGGAAATTTTCGCGGTCCAGGCCATCCGCAAAAACCGCGAAATTAAAGTGATTTACAGTATAAGGCACGTCGTAGTGAAGCTTAACAGCTCGCCCAAGTGTAATGAACAGTGATAAATATTTTTCTGAGCTTTCGCTTCGTGGTAAAAATTCGCGGAAAAAAATTCAAAAATTATACAGGTCAATAAGGCTTAGGATGACAGAAAACAACCAAAAAAACAAGTGTGTGTACCAAGAGTGCACAAACTTGCTACAATGCTTGAATGCCTGAACTCACTCACAACTGAATTCAGTCAGACTAGAATAAAAAGCTCAGCATAAGTTAAAAAATGTTTTCACCAAACTTGCGTTTTTGCCATTCTTCAGTGACCAAGACATCAGGGGATCAAAACACAGCATAAACAGCAAACAAGCACCCGATTTCGTGCTGAAGGCAGTCATGCGCGCCAGGCTCAGTACGGCAGCATGCCGGTCGAGGGACAATCCTCTCTGCAACCTCAGGAAACCTCTGGGACGCGCCTTCAGAGTAAATGCGAATGTTTCTTATTATGGGACGCTTTGACTTTATGCGTTGCGAGATCACGCTTTGGTGTGGTCAGAAGAAACGACGTTTTACTGAAGGTGGCTGGAGTTGCGACACAAATTGGGAAGAATATGGGCATAGTTCATCAGAGATGGGAGAAAAATCTATAGGTATGCAGTTTAGCTGGTTCTTCCCTTTTTGTGCCGAATTTCTGTTGTTTTTTGGTGCGGAAATATTGTCACCCCGGGAGATGATTAAAAACAACTTGTATTTTCTGTATCTTTATCTCCTACCTGCAACGTTCCGTCAGCCGCTTTAAACCAGAAAAATCCAAAAAAAATATATTCACCTCTTGGTGTTTTAATAGCGACCAGTCTGGTATTGGGAGGCATTGCAAAAACACACGCAAAACGGGTTTCGGCCCACGAAAGTTAGAACAGAAATCTGAACTTAGGGTGGTTTCAAAAAAGCTTCCAGGCGTCTGAGCGAGACAACAGCAGTCACACTATGCCTGCTTGAGTGGGTGGGAGTGTAATACTCTAAGCGGGCTATGCGGAAGACTAACCAAACGATACACACGGAGTATATAGCTTTATTCAGACTCAACCGCACGGGGCACGTACACACATCAGACTGGCGAAACCTTGCTCAGCCCAAAGGCACAGGAAACAGACACAGCACGGCGGGCTCGGCTCGCGAGCAAAGGAGCGGGCGGGAAGTAAGTCAGACAACACAGACAGCTAGGCCGTCTTGGGACGCCAGTTCAAAAACACATAGGGGGAGCAGACCTGGATCGAAGGAACAGGAAGACTAGCCATCCATGATGACTGCAGGTCATAACTCGAATAGCCGTACCCTTACATGGCTATCTTGCCCACCAACGTGGACTTCCACTGTCCACCAGTCGGTAGAAGTCTCGACGGCACCAGGAACTCGCTCCTATTACCGAGGTCTTCTTGTCCTTCAGGTAACCTTAACAGGAACGCAGGCCCCACGTTGGGCCCCTAACTGGATGGACTATTGTAGCCTTGGGCTACTGAGCCATGGCGAAACTTGACGTTTCTTATAGAGCGGATCTGGACCTGTCCTGAGACAAGGCCCACGAGCTGGCGTCCCATGCCCTAACTCCCAAAGCACATACATCAACCAACAAAAGCACAAAACTACGAGCACCCCTAATAGCCACACCCTTACTCGGTACCCTTACTCGATGGTCGGTGACTCTCTCTTTATCCATTTTCTCTGCAAGGCCAAGATGGGTCGAAACAATTTGATGTGGAAGGAGCTGAAAAAGAAAACCCCCAACAAACCAAAAAAAAAATTACCAACACGGAAAACAAAAGAAATTCTGGAGAAATAAAAACTGTAAGCAAGTGCCACGAATGGATCTCAGGTTGTCAGGGATCAAACCATGGCATGCTCAATGGGTTCTGAAGGCGTCCGAGATTCCCCAATCCATCAAAATCTATCGTGGATCCACCAGAATCCACGTGGATCGTTCCAATCCAGTTGGATAGCTTCCGGTCAGCGAGTTAAGAATAGTTAAGAATTGTTCTCTTTTGTACTGTTCAAGATGTTGCTAGGCAGTGCATCACTATATCGATAAGGCCGAAGCATGCGGACATGAGTTAATGAAAACTGATCTGGGTTGAAGTTCAGCCCGATGTTATGTACGATTTAGATGCTATATTCGTAGCAACGAACGCTCCTGGTGACTCAGCCTACAACGCCGTTGAAAGACGAATGGCACCGTTATCTCACGATTTATCGGGTCTGATTTTACCTCACGATACTTACGGCACGCATTTGGATGCGAGCGAAAAAATCATCGATCATTCGTTGGCAAGTTTGAATTTTTAGGCTGCTGGCAACGCGTTAGCTGAGGTTTGGTCAAACACTGTTATCGACAAGTATCCCGTCGTCGCCGAGTATTTTACTCCAGTGGAGGAACGCCATTTGTTTGACGAAGTACCTGAGGCATGGGAGTCTATTCATGTTCAGCAGTCGCAATATTGTTTGCAAATCGTCCGATGCTCGTCGAGCGAATGCTGTCTTGACTGGAGAACAAATCTGAAAGACATCCTTGTGGATCGCCGATTTTTGCCAGCCCCTATTAGATTTCTGCACAAAAATAACGGTATGGTCGCATGCGACCACGATGACGAGCGTGGACGATTTAGATCATTATATCAGCGTGCCTTCTTGCAGCCACTGCAACCGACACCAGGCTTAAAACAATTCCCCTTCGATTACTACTGCTCGTCGGTCCGTGATCAGTTGGCCAAACGAATTTGTAATCGTTGTGGTCTTTACTTCGCTTCTCAAACTTCGGCAAAATCTCATTTGAGCGTTCATAATGAGGGTGCGATCTCGGGTGTAAATGATCATCATGTTCATGTTTTACCACATCACCAAACGCTTATGCGCACTCGAGGGTGAAGGGACACATTTTACACGAAATGATTTACCGGCCCGCGAGTCGAACACTCGCCCGTAACTGCGCACCTGGCGTGAGAGGCAGACGCCTAACCCACCAGGCCACGAGGCCATGATGATCCTGAACCACCGCGTCGAGTTGGTCGCACGGGCACGATTACTGTTTTAGAAAACATTTTCGATATCTTAGCAGGTCCATTCACTGATGCGGATTGATGATGAAATGATGTTTTTGTTTTTAATGTCATGTTTGTTGCTTTCATTTTTTTCTGACCAAATTAGTCGAAGCCTACAACCATTCTTCTCACCGAATTATAAAATGTAGTCCGGTTGATGTCACAGAAGAAACTGAGCCACTCATTCAAATGCGTTTGCGGCAGTGGCAAACCAGAAACTTCGCTCCATTCAAGTTTAACATTGGTGACAAAGTCCGTTTGAGCAAATCTAAAGGCACTTTCGAGAAGGGGTACTTGTCAAATTATACCCTTGAAATTTTCGACATTTTTTATCGAGCTTCAAGACCTTGCCTGTCTACAAAGTCAAAATGCGGCGGGTGAAGAAGTGAAAGGTAATACACAGCTCATTCTTTACACTTCTCATCTGTATACAGGCTATAAAGCAAGATTCTCGTTAGATGTGAGGCGCTGTCGAGTAGAACTTTAATAACAATAAGATTTCAATAATCATTCTAAAGATGTCAATTAAGCACAGGGGGGGACGTTAGTTACCATAAATCCAAAGGCGGTCTCGGTATCCACCATCGTGGAGCTTCATATTATTCGTTAAAGTTTAATAGAGTACAAACCGTCTTAGTGCTATCGTACGGTTTAGAGCTACAGGTTTTCTTAAAAGTCTTCACTTTAAAAATTGAATAATTTAATTCATCAATATTCAACTATTCTCGCTAAGAGGATTTTTTAGAATTTTGTGTTGATATTTTAGCTCGAAACAGAAAAATTAGACAATTACACACTAGCGCGTACCTTATTCAACTCTTCTCAACAAGCTAGTGGCCCTTCGTCTTCTTATGTATGTAGAGGACTCCTCTTAGGCAAAGCATTGATCTCCCAGAGAATAACTCAATAAATTTATAAAATAAATCGAGAAAGAAGAGTAAAGGCTAGAAAGTAATATCTCATCAGTAACAGAAGGTATATTCCCAAGAACCGCTCTGGACCGGAATCACATTTATTCCAGCACTTACATCGCTATCTTAGTCTACGGGACCTCTCTCTTGACGAAGAGCTAGGCATTATTTGAATTGAATAACCCTTGCGCGCATATCGATATTCGTTGCAAGTTAATTTGCTCTACCTACTAGGTGGTCACACTCCGTCGCTCAGAGCCATTTGGCTGTGGATTCTTCATGTTCGCACGATATTGTTCAATTTCCGAGCTCGTCGAGCGAATGTCTTGACTGGAGAACAAATCTATCGCCCCCCTAATCAAATAACAGAAGAGAATAATATGTCCACTTCTTGTTATATCCATACCGACGTGGGTCTTTACTCTTCTCATTCGAATCATTTAGTCATAAAGGGTATCTGGGTAAAGATATCTAGTTCAAATTTTAAAATCTATTACAATTCATGATCGGATTGATGATGGAATGATGTTTTTGTTTTAATGTCATTTTTTTCATTTTTTTCTATTAAAACGGATTTTGCTCGAAAAAGGTTTTTGAATAGGGGAAGGGGCACCAACTGACATGGAGGGGGCAAGGAAAAGAGGAAAGTGGAAAGGGGGGGATAAAAAAACCTATTTTGGTAGTCTTATACCAACATGATTTCGAGTATGAGGTGCTGTCAGGTTCCATTTTTCCTGAGGCAACAAAAAATCAAGGCTCCCACACGTCAAATAGACATCAATTTCACTGGTCTTGAGTTATCTATGTAATGTCTCAATATTTCATTAATCAGAAGGTACAGGTCCCCTCCTTAGAGGCTAAGCTCGTTCCTCACGGGGATAGGATATTGACGCCCTCCTCTCATCAGTACTAATGGATCCCTGATCCCTACCATCCCTACGGCGTTGTACGGTCGACGTTCAGCTTAAGTCCCCGATGCTGTGCGGGATAAGTGATATTATCAAGAGACACTGGAGTAGCAAGTGGTGGAGTCGGAGAAGGCGGCGTGGGGGACTGTAAACGGGAGCTTTAAGTAAACCCGCATGTAACGGTCATCGACTTGGCACTTTAAAATGTTTGGGTTTTTAACATATTCCGTAATTCGTGATATCGCCAACGAGCAAAGACAGTCCGATTACGCTAAAAATGTTGTCTCGAAAGCAAATCTAGCACTCCGCGGATAGGCAGAGGTAAAGGTTCGGCGGTGCAAACCCAGAGCTGCCCAAGCCGCACTAACTAAAAAGCTAGAAGAAAATGTTTCTTCCTTATAGGCTGCACGCTAGGTTTTCTGTGATATCCTCTTATTTAGAAAACTGCCCCAAAAAGCAGAAACAACCTATAATTAGTTGGTCTTGCCTGTAAGTAACGAACGAGGTTATCGAAAAACGTAACAACTTATAACACTATGGTAATCATTATTTTTGATATATCATGATAAATCACATCAAAATCCTGTTCACTTAATAAAGTCAAAGCCAACGATTCTTAGCTCATTGCAAATTTCATCAAAACAATTTGAACGGATTGTTGATCGCCTCTGTTAGATCACCTCAGCTATTCACAATACCGATTGGAATTTTAGGACGTGAATTTTCTCGCGAAATAAAGATTCCATTACGGAGATTGCAGAAAAAATTATCTCAACGTTCGGCTTAAGGTTTTTACGATGCGCTAGGAGATCAAGTTTAATTGTGCTATTATTTCCTCTGAAGTAGTTTTTTATGTTAATTGTATAGCAGGTTCGGATGTGCTTGCGTTTTGGAGGGAGATTCAGTGGATGATTCGGATAATTGTCGCGTGTGTTGCCTCCGTTTAGAATGTTTCAGTTGTCGCTTTTTTCCTTACTTATTAAAGATCTTGCGAATTTGCAAATATATCATCCCGTGAGGCTTCGTAAGTGGCGTCTTGAAATATTTTATAAAAAACGATTTTTTAGGTAGGCTTCATGAAACTTTGGGTATAGGTTGGGGTTTCGTTATGTGTTTTTTTATAATTTTCTGTCTGTTGTAAATTGTTTATTATCTGTCGGTGTTTTTGGAATATTTTTTTATGTGAAGGAAGATTTTTACGTTTATTCATGTTCGTGCTTATACCCACTGTAAGCAGAAAGTGCAAATTTTAGAAAACAACTTAGTATCCATCGAAGAGAATTGGTTCGGATTTTTCGATTCATAGGCGGAAAATCAGTGAATATTGCCTCTTGGAAACTGAGTCGAATTAAAATTCTACTATAGTTAATTTTAATTTTTAGACATATTATTTATTAGAAGCAATAGCCTATACACACCCTCAATATGATTTTAGTGCCCTTACACGAAAGCTATATCTCTTCCGAATCGTTTCCGTACGGAAGTATAAACTTTCATCAACCCTCGCTAGACCATAGTAATGACTGAGACTCAAAAGCTGTTGGCTGAAAATACTGGTCTTCTAACTAGGTCGGGGTGGCCTATCATCCCTACGTGTTTCACCGGATAGTATTTGCTTTTCAGGTGGAAGTCACAAAAAATTATCGTAAGCACCTGAGGGTGACCTGTTTTTCAACTGGATTGTATTCGATCTGAATTATGTTATGCGATTTTGAACTTTTCATCTGGACGACGGTGTCAAACGTTCCTCGTATCTGTCCCCTATTTGAGTGTAATAATGTAAGTGCGTTTTCATCAGGTTGTCGAGTCGGTAATGACTGTTTACATACAGTACTGTAGCTGCTTGGCAATTGCCTTTGGTCCAGTAGAACATCGCTTTCGTAAAGAGCATTCACTTCTGCTTCTTTGACAATTATCCGTTTCTTTCTTTCTGCTGGACCTAAGGGCAAAGTGAGGGTTCAGTGTCCTGACCTTCCAACGGGAGGAGGGGCTCACTCCGTCTTCCCGCCCATACGTTTCTCTATGTGTCTTTTCATTTTCATAATTTTTAGTGCTTTGGTGAAGTGCCCCCAGAAGTCCTTTTTTAGTCGCAAGATCAAGTCCTCATGGAACACACAAACCTACCGGCTTATCTTTCATAAATTGCCTCAATCCATTCGACCCTAAGGCGACCATTTATTCGTCAATCGATTGTTACTTAGTCGGGTGCAAGTATTATGCTGGTCAAGGCAAAGGCAAAGTGCAAAATCTCGTGTCTTTACTGAGCATCTGAAACCCAAAGCGAAGTCGTTCTAAAAACAGCCTTTCTCAAATCCGAAGGAATATTCCCGCGCGTTAGTGAGTTTTAGTTTTAATATCTCAAAACCCACGAAAAACCATTAATGCTTTTTTAACAAATAGGCTTCACTATACCTTTACACAGCGATAGCTAAACATTCATTATCGGAAATTTCTTTTATGTACTGACTCTAGGCTATATTTAAAGAAAATAGTCTTATAATCACTATAACGATTAGTCCGATCACAGCTAACGCGAACGCTTTTCCCAAAACAGGTTAGGCTAATTAAAAAAAAAATTCGGACTCCTTGGATGTTGCGGTATTTATTTTATAAAAATAGACCCCAAGTAAGCAAGTTATTTTTTTTTACCAAAATAATTTTTTTACCTTTAAAGTGCTATATTCATATATATAGGCATATTAGGAAAAGTTTACTTCGGCGTAGACAATCAGTTTGTGAGTACTTCGATAGATCAAATAAAAAGGGAGCAAAAAAGTCCCCAGCATTGGGCGAGTCTCTCAGAAACCCTGTCTTAAAGACCCCCATCCCCCCCTTTGTGGACCCTATATGGAGGCATATTTGTCCAGATCGTACCTTAGGAATTGAGACCACGTCCATGGGCGGGGCAAAGGGGGCTGTATTTGTTCCGTGGGAGCCCTATGGAAAACATGGAGAGGGGAAGTTGCACCAAGCTCGGTGCAGAATTGGGCTATAACACTCGTGAATATATGCTGACGTGTTTCAGTCAAGGTGACTGGTTCATTCTAGTAGCCGTGCAGACTACGAAGGACGTTTTGAAGGTCGACGGATTGATGCCATCTCTTTGCGCTTCGTGAGATCTGTGTAATTAGTTACCATTTGGTTAATTAGTTATTATACAATTTTAGAATATTCGAGTGATCCACAAAAATTTTTCAGAGCAATGGGTCGTTAGTGATTCAGGAAATTCTGCAGAATGTAGGAAATGTTTATTGGTGATTTTACTTAAGGGTCAGTAGATGCTAAAATTTTTCAAGTTTCGTCAAGAACCAAGATAGTTGAAGGACAATTTCAAGCGGGAATAAAATTATTGGTGTTGCGGGTGTAGGTATTTTTGATTTTTGAAATTACACAACTTTTCAGTGGAAACCTCCAAATACAGCAAGACCCCCACTAAAAAAGGTCCTTACAAAGAACCGAGGCCTAGGGCTTCGGAATAGAGGACACAAAGCTGCCACCAAAAAACCATGCGAAAAATTACCCCTCTTCAAGAGCTTCTCTATTCCTAAGCCCTGACAAATGGTAGCGTTGTGCGTAGCTGCGGGAATGCTGGAGCTTCGTGAGATGTGATCAGTACAGTTAGGTTCTGTAACGTGAAATAGCCATAGCACAGAAAGCTCGATGTTTGACGCAATGGCTGTGCGACACAGTCGTTTGCGCAGTTGGCATAGGATTCTTTGACCTACATTTCGCAATCCTAGCATGCCTAGAGTTGACATAACGGACTGTCCATTTACTGTATAGAATGCACTGTTTACCAAGAGCAACGAGCAAAATACTGTGCCAGACCACGACTAAGTAACAATCGATTGACGAACAAATGGTCGCCTTCAAGGGTCGACATGGATTGGGGCAATTTATGAAAGATAAGCCGATCAGGTTTGGGTTCGAAGTAAGACATATGCTGTTTCATCAAGCGCAGTCACTCCAATATTTCTTCATATTCAGGTGTTGGCCAGAGCGAGCCCTGACGGATTTGTACACGATTTCAAGGTGTATCAAGGGAAGGCAACGAATGTGGAGAAGGATCAAGCGGCCGAAATCGGAGTAAATTTGGGTCAGTACGCTGTGGTCAAAATGTTGCGCCATCCTCCACCTAATTGCGGTTATGAACTGTACACCGACCGGTATTTCAGTGGCATCAAGCTGGCGCATCATGTCTTGGATTGTGGTGACCACTTGACTGGTAAAATAGATATTCACCATTTTTTATTTTTGAGTATTAGGGACTGTTCTTGCAGGAACCATTTTTTCAAAGTGATTGTGTGGCGACACCGATCAAGCGGAGAAGATCAAATCAAAGACCAATGCCGAGTTGGAGAAAAAGAGCCGCGGCTCATTCGACGCGTTGACGACAAGCGATCGAAGAATAGCTTTAGTAAAATAGATGGACTCTGGCGTGGCCCACGTGATCTCGGCCATGGCGCGCATCCCGTTTCGACTTGCTAACGCGCGTGAGTTTCTTGATTGCTTTTCAATGGTGTGCGCTAGTTTACAATAGGTTTCGGAATTTTTGGTTTCTACATAGAGTCAAGAACAAAGAAGGGAAATGGGGAAAGATCGATGCGCAACAGCCAGCCATTATCAGGAAGCACAATGCAAACATGGGTGGGGTCGATCTGACCGACATGTTTCGCTCGAAATATTTCAAATCGATCAAGTGCCGCCGATGGTAAGTGATTTGATGCAAAGCATTACTCACTTTTGACACAGTTTATCATTTAGGTATGCGTACCTTTCCCACTACGGCGTCAAATTGGCGATCAGGAACGCTTGGGTTTTGTACAAGCGAGATTTTTTGAGAACTTGGGGCGAGTGCGATTTGGATGAAGATCCTCCCAGGATGATGCCTTTGTTAGATTTCGAGGACGATGTTCGCTGCTGGAGCTGGCTGCTGTTGATTCAACTGGAGGCGGCCAGTTTGCGCACGAACTCCTCGTTTCGATTATCGTTGGCGGGCACAACGAGGCCCGACTCTATCTAATATGACGAGATTAAGCACTGGCCCATATCGATCGTCGAAAGTGCAAAAGGTGATGACAGACGGAGCCAACGCTTAACGTGTCCAGTCTGCAAAGATTAAGGCCGGCAATCTGAAACGAACACGTTTTGCGGCAAGTGGCACTTTGCATTACGTAAGGAAAAACGTGTTTTGTTGACTATTGTGCGAAGTAATCAGAAAAAAAAACGATTTGCTGACAAGTGGCTTGCAAATCGAAAAATCTTCAGTGTAGCAATATCAGTCAGGCCCCCCTGATAGGATAGAGAGTTCACAGAGCGGCATTGGGTAAGTCCCTCGAATCCCTTATCAAATGCCTCCACGTTTTCGTGGAACACCATTACCAGGTGTTAACTCCGTTCACTGCATCCTCGGCTTATTTTCACAAAATCTATCCCATCAAGCGCCTCCTGACACTTTAAATACCTATGCAACACTTTACAAAGACGTAGATTCTTCATCGATTGGATTCTTCATCGATTGGATTCTTCATCGATTGGATTCTTCATCGATTGGATTCTTCATCGATTGTTCTTAAGATGCCCCAGTCTCCGTTTCTGCTAATAAGAATAGCCTCGTCCTGAAATGGAACAAACTTCGCCTTATTTGCGGAACTTTAGCTATGAGAAATGCTGGGTTTTCCCGTATGGGGCCAGAGCATAAAGGTCGATCGCAGACTGGGGGGTGGGATGCGAGAAGTCAGCCATGGTTGGGGAGAGGGGTAGGCAACCAGGTCCATCTTGGTCCGGCCAGCGACCCATTACGGCCAGAATCCCCTTCTCGCAAGCGTCTTTTCTCAGCCAATTCAGTTGAAGTCTCTTCATGGCCAGTCTGCAACGTGCACAAAGTTTGAATAACCAGGCATATATTGCGCACAGATCACTGTTCACTGTTCACTGCTTCAGTACAATAAAACGCTCAAGCGCACTTAGACATGGGGCACATAGGCAAGAGAAATTCACAAAAAGAAACTTGTACATGAGACGACATCCAGTCTAAAAGAAAGAATTGAAGAATGAAAAAATATATAGTCGTTTCAAAAACTAGACAGAAAAACGATGCGACGCCATCAAATTTATAAAAACTGGGAAGCTAGAATTTGTAATTCCATAGGGTATCGTATTCCAAAGTCTCATGGCGCTAAACTCGAAAGATTGAGCAAAGGCAACAGTGCGAGTGTCATTCAGTGGGAGTTCCAAATGGTGCGCTTCAATGGTACTAGCACCTCTAACACGGGAGCTTACTCGCCTTCCAAAATCGACGGCATGTACAAAATCAAGAATTTTTGTAGTCATGTGGACCATTGTAAAATTTATAAAATTGTAACAGTTTTAGCTGTTTCCTGCGATCCGACAAAGGCCTCCACCTTTTCTAATTCATGCTCGTATGATATTGACCAGTCATTTCGTATGAGCCAAAGCGCAAAGAGCACGCTCTAGGTTACCAATGTCTTTGTCCAGAATAGGATCCCAGACTGCACAGCCATAATCAAGCTTAAAGCGGAATCAGGCTACGTAAACTGTCTTCAGGACTTGCGGAGGGGCATGGCGACCTAGTTTTCGACGAAGACATCCAAGCATTGATCGGATACTTGGGGATAAGTTTGCAACATGTTCCGAAAACTTTGGATCTGCTAAGAGTGTAACTCTGAGGTATTTGACTTTTCCCTCCATATCTATCAGTTGATCCGATAATTTTAGAGCTGCAACAGCTATCAGAGGGGCATTCGAATATCTACATATGACAGATTTTGTTTTCGCCACGTTGAAACTGAGGCCAGCGGAATCGATACATCGAGGAATATATTTTGAGGCTGGTTGGACCACAGTATCGAGCGACTGTACTCCTACCAAAGGCGCGACGAGGCATGTGTCGTCTGCATAAGAATGCAGGCGATAATTTGAAAATTCTTTGGCGGAATTTGAGAGTAGCGGATCTAAATATGCTTTAAACAACAAAGGGCTGACAATTCTGCCCTGAGGAGCCCCAGATATCACCGGACGGAACTTGGACACACAGTCATTGACGCAGACGTACTGATGCCGCTTAGAAAAATATGACTTAAGCCAACTTAAAAGTTTTGGTGAAATTTGATGATAATTTTCCAAAGTTTCAAGTAGCTTGCGGTGTGGAACTTTGTGAAAGGCTTTGTGAACGTCCAGGAAAACCCCAGCAACGTGGCTGATTTGCTTGGAACTAAGCCAGAAATGGATGCTTTGGGTGCAGTTGATAAGGGCACTGACTGCAGATCGTCGTTTCCGAAACCCGCATTGAGTGGTCGATGGACGAATATAATGACGTTAAAGACGTTTGACGTGCCGCTCAAGTATTTTAGACAGTGCTGAAAAAATATCAACTTGGCCGATAACTACTAATTTTTGACTTGTCAGGTGCCAAGGAAGAATTAATTTGTTAAGAATAGAATTTGTAATGCCATCTAGTCCAGGAGAACCCTTTCGTTTGAGCTTGCGGATTTCTTACAAAACGAATTGAGTGGTTACATTGTAATCCGACCAGTCATCAGGGTCTGGTGACGGAGCAATGCATACACCATAATCTTGACTATTCAAATTTTCTTTAAATTAATTTTGGGGAGCATTAGCTTTTTCAGCTGATGACATAAGCGGGCGATCGAACGCATCAAGAAGGACTGGAATAGAACGGTCTCCCGGAGACAGTCGACGATAAGCCGTCCAAAAGGCAGCCCGATGACTGCCATCATCCTTGTCTGGAGTTAAGTCGGAACCGGGAATGCAGTGCGAGTTTTCGAAGTCGCTTCTGGATATTCCGTTGCCCCTGTTGTCATGCGTAATACCATGGGCCTCAAACAGCTGCAGGTATGATTGTATGAAAAGATGATTGAGAAAAGTCAAGGCGTAGAGGCTGCGATGGATAGGTCTAACCTCCCGCGATGACTTTTATAGACTGAATTCCAAAATGTTTGAACTTAAAAGGGGACCTATTTATTACTCTGTTATAAGAATCTTGCTCGCAGCAGGCAATAATTATGCGGCGTGGTATCTGACCTTGGAAAATATTGTTTGTAGGGGTCGTTCGGCGTTAGGGGTTACATGTAAACTTGTGACTACAGTGCGCCGCAAAGGGTATTTGGCTGTGTATTGATTTAGAGTTGTTTTTATCGCAAGATTTACGCTTTCCAGTACATATACTTTCTCTACAAATAGGCGTATTTCTCGTATTTCTATTCTGTAAGCACCTGCGTTGGCTGCATGGCACATAAGCAATAATGGGTCCAGGTTTCTATGAAGTTCTATTCTGACTTCAGTGTGAGGGATGAGATATCTGTCTTGCATCATGACGTCCACATGAAGAGGAGAGAATACCTCCACCCACGCACTCCCCGCAAATGGGGCAGCTCTGCTAACAAAGTCCTCATCATCGTTAGCATCAATATCACCATACTCATGAGAATACAGGCAAGCACTGAGGTGAGATTGCTTCGCTTCTTAATTGTAATTCAGCTCTGTCTCTAAGAATGCGCGATAATGGTATTTGTTTCCGGAATCATATATCAGCTTTTTTATTCATGAATAGCTTCACTTGCTTGAAAAATGTTTTCGCTATGGCATTTATCGGGGCAAGTTGAGGGTCAGCATTGTCACCAGCTGCCACTATAGCAGTTGTCGCGCCTATCGCGAGCAGTGAATCATTCCCACAACATTTCCAACTTCTTCTAACCTTTGACAAGTCAGTTAACATTTCTCACCTTCTTAACCTTTGCTACTTCATGATCTTTCCAAAGGCGTCACCTTTCCAGCAAGGTGACCTATGTCTTATTCCTTCTCGCTTTCACTTGCATTCTAGTTTATTATAACTAGCTTTCTATATAAAGAAGGGATTTGATTGACTAAAGGGTGGGATTTTACCATTGGTTCATTGGGCTCATTGGTTAATTTACCGCTTCCACAATAATATTATAACCCCTATTCGGTTGTGTCCTTTACATGGTAGCAGGACGCGTAGACCATTTTCCCTGACCGCTTTTATTGCCACCTCGAACCCCACTTTCCCTATTCCCTCGTTCATCAACCTGCTAAGCCTATCGCCAAATGGCAGGAGTCGTCCGTGCGTTGCGAGCTGTTCGTCGAGACCTTGCGGATCAGGTTAAGAATCGACCAGGAGACCAACCCGTGTTGACCGCTGCCTTCATCACTGAACTCGACAAATACCATGACCTGCTTCAATTGACGGAATCCGCGTTTGAACAGCATCAAAGACAGTATCTTGGCCTCGACTGAAAAAAAGAAGATGACCAAAAACCGGCTGAAGAACAGATCGAGAGCGACAGCAAATTGCTCAGAGACGTCGATCGCATACTGGTCGACATTGGAGCGACTTTTAAACAGTGGGTCTGGCAAGAACAGGAGCGCAGAGCAGCTGCCGCTAATCCAGTGGCGTCCATCCAGCAACAAGCCGCGATTGCAGCTCAACTGGGTGCCCCTCATCCAGTCATCCAATTGCCCAAGTTATCCTTCCCAACGTTTGATGGCAAGCTGACAGAATGGAACGCGTTCTGGGATAGATTTCGAATCACCATTCATGAGAACGCCACCCTTGCTCACATCGACGAATTCAACTACCTGAAAGGTCAGTTGACAGATGACGCAGCACGCCTCCTGGCGGGGTTATCAATCTCAGATCAGAATTACGATGCAGCGATCAAATTACTGCAAGATCGCTTCGGCGACAAAAATATCACAATCGACGCCCATTACACCGCACTGATGAACCTTCAAGCTGCGTCTGGACCAAAGGATCTGAGAACGGTGGTCGACCAACTGGACGTCCATCTCAACTCCTTACAAGCGTTGGGAAAGGATGTGAATCATCGGCAATTCGGAACCCTCATTCGTTCAAAATTGCCTCCTCCCATCGTAGTGCAATTAGAAAAGAAACGGGCGGACGATGACGAAGAATGGGACGTGGACACCTTGAGAGATCGACTGCGCCGCCACCTGCAAATTTGCGAACCCGCCTACAAGTCAGCAAACGACAAAGTCATTGAATCTGAGGGTTCGAAGGTCAAAACTTCATAAAACACGGTAGGGGACCAGTGACAACTGCAAGTAGCCTCTTGGGTCTCCCAGCTCAACGCCAAAACACACCAGCCAATCGACAACAAGGGAACGGCTCGATAAAGAAGCCGCCTCGACAAAGCAAATCAACGCCAGGGCGTTCTGGCGCTCGACCCCAACGGCAGCCGCCTCCGCAACTGTGCCCATTCTGCGACCGTTATATCCATTATGCTGATGAATGCAAAACGGTGCCCAACCTCAACGAGCGACGGCAAAAATTAACCGAGAAGCATCTGTACCACAACTGCTTGGGGCCGGGGCATCAGGCCACTCAATGCTATCGTACTAGGCCATGTTTCACGTGCAAACGCGTACAAGATCATCACTCCTGCATTCCTCCCGGTCAAGTATTTACAACAGCAACAGCCAAACCCAACTTTAACATTACTGTCAACAAGCAGTCAACCAGCTAATATTCCTCGAGCAGAATCTGGATGTTTGGCCTTGGGGGGGATGTGGCGGCACTTCACACAGTGAAAACCGCAATATCAGCGAGCGATGGGCTAGATGGTGTGAATTGCCAAGGTCTGTTGGACAGCGGCAGTCACAGAAGCTTTATCA